>CM038679.1:705129487-705237952 GCA_021605205.1 Aegilops longissima | reverse complement strand
TGTGCTTGTTGCTTGTGTGCTCTGTATGTTGGGTCATGAGATCCATGTTTGTAATATCTCGCTCCTCGGAGCCTAATGAATAAATACTTGAGTCGTAGAGTTATGTTGTGATGCCATGTTGTATTTACACATATCGAGCATATTGTGTGTATGTTTGAAATGCTTGGTATGTGTGGGATCCGACAATCTAGTTGTTTATCCTTGGCAGCCTCTCATATGGGGAAATGTAGTCTAGTGCTTCCTAAGCGATAGTAGTCCGCTACAGCCCGGTTCACCGGAGTCCTGCTAGCCCAGCACTACTGCTCTAGACACTTGACTGGCCGGCATGTGTTTCACTTCGTTCCTGTGTCTGTCCCTTCGGGGAAATGTCACGCGGTGATCCGGAGTCCTGCCTAGCCTGCTACAGCCCGGATTTCCCGGAGTCCTGTTTGCCCAGTGCTACAGCCCGGATTCACACGCTGCTGACCGACATGCTCGAAGTTGATTCGTGTATGCCTGTCCCCATGGGTTAGTGCCGCTTTGGGTTCATGACTAGCCATGTCGGCCCGGGTTCTCTGTAATATGGATGCTAGCGACACTATCATATACGTGAGCCAAAAGGCGCAAACGGTCCCGGGCCATGGTAAGGCGACACCCGTGGGAATACCGTGCGTGAGGCCGCAAAGTGATATGAGGTGTTACCGGCTAGATCGATGTGACTTGGAATCGGGGTCCTGACACAGACGCTTAATTAGACGTTTTCTTCTGTAGAAATACGTATTAATGCTTTAGAGAAACCCCATTTATTTTCTAAGCATCTTACTAAACACCTGTAGCGTTGTAAAGGCCTGAGAGCATCTCTCTAACAGGCGGTTTCTTCTTTTTCGCTTTGGACTCGAGATCAATGGATGCCGTTGACTTCAGTCGTTACTCGCTGATGGCAGAGGCCACCGACATGCGGGCCAAGGATTTCTTCTCCACACCGGTAACTGCCGGCCGCCTCTCTCAGGCGTAGAGGACCTGCGCGTTGCACGGGGCGAGCCCGACGAACTCCTCGGGGCCCTTGACGACCTCCCACTCCACCCGCTCCTCCTCCTCCGGGCGGTTCTGGACCACGGTGCTGACGGCGACGTCGAGCCCGGCGCTGACCACGTAGATCATGTGCCTGCCGCCGCCGACCTCCTCCAGCTGCCCGGCCACGACGTGCGGCCGCCGCACCTCCTGCGGCACCCCACCGCCGGCCACCATCCGCCATTCGTCCAGAGCCTCGTCGTACCGCTTCAGCCGCCACTCACCGTACTCGGCCACGATGTACATCATCCGGCCGCCGGACACGGCGCAGGAGCCCGTCCACCCCTCCCGCATCCCGCGGGGCATGTCGGACCACGAGTCCGTCGCCGCTCGTACACCGCGCCCCGGGGCGCGCGCTCGAACGGCCACGCCCACCCCTCCGTCACATACAGCTTGCCGCCTGCCGCCGCGGCGTCGTACCTCGCAACGGCCGCGCCGCCCCGGGGAGCCGCAAGCGCCCACCAACCTGCCTCCGGGTCGAACACCTCTGTTTCCCCGTCCTCACCGGCCACCACCACATGCCCGCCCACCTCGCCGGCCGCCATGTACCCTCTGGGCGTCCACATGTCGGCCACCTCCCCCCATCCGTTCGTCGCCGCGCTGTACACGGACACGCTGCTCACCGCCTTGTCGCCGCCCTCCTCCACTCCGCTGATCACGTAGATCTCGCCGCGCGCGGGGAGCCCCACCACCGCGAACGAGCCGGCCGCCGCGTCGCACGGGACCGGGGGCAGCAGCAGCCAGCGGCGGGACAAGTGTTAGAAGGGAGAGAGAGGATTGGTGGAATAGTTCGTTATATTGCTTGAGCCTCGTGGGCATATATATAGGAGTACAATGATCTACTTGGAGTACAAGACAAGCCAGAACAAATCCTAGTCTATCTCGTCTTTCCTAATAAACATTATACTCAACATCCCCCCGCAGTCACAACGGGAGCGACGCAGACGATGAGATGGAGAAGAATCCGAAGGCAAGCCGACGGACACACCCCACAGTCGTAACGGTCAATGCATCGCGGAGTTGTGGCTGGAGTGAAAACCGACGAGGATGCTCAAGCAGGCGGTAGCCCTTTGTGCCGTTTGTCGATGTAGCCGAGAGCGTGGGTGGTGGAGCCGTGGTCGAGGTAGCCGTGCGAAGAATGCCGTGGTCGATGTCGAGTCGGGGTAGCCGTTGTCGAGGAAGTCACCGTGGAGCCGCGGGCGCAAGGAGGCGCCGAGTTAGTCGTGGGCGCAATGGTGTCGAAGTAGTGGTGCGCCAGGAAGTAGATGATGTTGACGACGCGTCGCGCCGGGGTTGCCAACCCCGGGGACACATCGTAGATGAAGGCAGGCGTCGGTGTTGCCAGCACCGGGCATGCGTAGACGGACGAAGACGAAGTTGATGAAGCGCCGCACCAGGCTTGCCAGGCCCGGGGACACGTCATGGACGAAGGCACGGAGCGGTGTTGCCAGCACCGGGCATGCGTAGACAAGGACCTGCACGAGCTGTACGCCATGTCGGAGAAGTCGGAGAGGCCAGCAGAGAAGGACTCGACGACGGTTGCGGCGCCAATCAGCGCGGGGCCGATGTCGCCCGCGGTTGTCGGAGTAGACGAAGTGGTCGGTGTAGATGACGGCGACGCTGGCGACGGGCTGGTGCTGGACGAAGACGAAGGGGGTGGACGGGCGGCTGCGGCGGCTACAGGGGAGCGGCGGCGGCGGCCAAAGAAGAGCGGCGGCGGCGGCTCGACGGCGGCGGCGGCGGCGGCGGCGACGGCTAGGTTAGGGCGCGCGGCGGTGCTCGGCGTAGGCGAAAACTCGACAGCGTGGCGAAAACCGCGCGGACGGTGGCGTTCGCGCCAAGGGAGAAGGCGCAGCGCATACCACGGGAGGTCGACGCGCGGTGACGGCGGAGTGGACCATGGCCGCGCGCTTCGGCCCGTAGAGGCGGCAGCGGCGGCGGCAGGTCCAGCGACGGCAGGAAGACCTCGGGAAGCGGCGGGGACCGCGGGCATGCGCGACAGACCGCGAGGGCGCGGCGCGACGGCGGAGCGCTGGTCGGTGCAACCGTGGGGGCGGCCTCGGGGGGCGGCGTCGACGCGTCCATGCTCGCTCTGACGGGCAGAAGCGGCGGCGGCGGCGCGGGTCGGTGCAGCCATGGGGACGGCCTAGAGCGGGCGGCCCGGGCGGCGGTGGACCGCGGGCCGCGGCACTACGGCCCGAAGGGGCGACGTAGCGGTGAAGCGGGTCGGTGCAGCCGGGAGGAGAACCACGGGGCGGCGGCGCTGCGGCCCGATGGGGCGACACAGCGGCAGTCCGTTGCTCGATCGGTGGAGGGATGCGCTGAACTCGGGACAATCTTCACGGGACCTGCGGAGGCGCGCGCAACCGACGGGCCAGGTTGGTCGCGCGGCGTAGATGAGGCGGATCGCGGCGGCGAGCGGGTGATCAAGCCAATCGCGCGCGAGGTCGGGGACGCCGCTCGATGGAGGCGTGGTGGCGGCGGAGTCCTCGATGGAGCAGGGCGGTGACGGCCGGCGCAGGGCGACGGGCGGGCCGGCGCGCGAACGACGGCCTTGAGGGCTGCCTGTCACGCGAGGCCGCCGGGTCAGTGAAGTAGCCGGCCGGTCACGCCGATGTCGGAGTAGAGGCACGAGGTGTCGACGGCGGCGGTGTGCGACGCAAACCGATCCAGTGAATCGGAAAACCAAAAAGTAGACGCCGATCAAAGCGATCGGCGAGAGAGAGAAAAACCCGGATCAAAGGATCGGGAAAAAGACTCTTTAGGGCAGCCGGCCAGCACGGCCGGCGGACGAACCCTAGGTACGGGCGGCGCGGCCCCCGGCGGCGGTCATGGAGGCCGACCGCCCCGGGGGCGGCGCGCAGGTGCGGAAGCGGCGGCGGCTAGGGTTTAGGATCGAGTTGCGATAGATACCATGTTAGAAGGGAGAGAGAGGATTGATAGAATAGTTTGTTATATTGCTTAAGCCTCGTGGGCATATATATAGGAGTACAATGATCTACTTAGAGTACAAGATAAGCCAGAACAAATCCTAGTCTATCTCGTCTTTTCTAATAAACATTATACTCGACAACAAGGGCTCGAGCGCCTGGCACTGGAGGAGCCGCGAGACCGGATCGAAGGCGAACGCGAAGAGGAACGGCAGCGAGAGCGACACGGTCGTGGTCGCCGGTGGAGTCGAACTCTTGGCGGCCTCCGGCGCGTCGGTCAGGAACCTGTTCCAACTGGAGGACACGGTGCGGAATAGCCGGTGGTAGAGGAAGGGGAGGTGGAGGAGGCACTTCTCGGCCACCTCCTCCGGCAGGCCAAGGATGAGCTCCATCGCCCCCTCGTCCTCCCTCGCCTCCTCGCCGCCGGCGCCCAGCACCAGCTGCTTGCACGCGGACGAGAAGCTCATCGCACGTGGCCGGACGGAGCTCCCGGTGCGGTTTCGCGATGGAATTTTGCTGGGCTTGCTCTGGCTCTTGGAATGGAGGATGCTGTGGCAGGGAGGGGGGAGCGTGCGCAATTTATAGTGTGCCGGGGGAGTGGGCTGCGGCCTGCGGACTGCGCGCCTGGCACAGTGTTGGACAAGTAACGTTGAGGGATCGGATCGATAATGCTTATCCAATTAGCCAAACTAAAGTGCTAGCTACTGGTACATTTTACTCTACAGATGTAATTATGGTTAACTTTATTTATTAGTTGTGTTTCTTCTCTATATTTGAGAAAAATAATCAACCGAACGACTCACGTTCAGTCTAAAAAGTGACCTTTGGACTGTGTACATTCTCGAGAAAAAACCACCTATATCACTAAGCTCCCTAGGGGTAAATTGGTTGAGAATCAATTGGGCTATGGAATTGGCTCTACACATTGATTTTGACCGCGTCAGCGAATTGTGATGTTGGCTTGCAGTGTGGGTCCGTTTTGACAGCGTTGTGGGGGTATTGGTCAATCTGTGGGTGCCGATGATGTCGATTGAGCGCGTGCCTGGCATGATTAAAAAGAAGAGGAGCGAGGCTCCGGGACCGGATGGGTTTCCCGCTCGTTTCTTTCAGCGCAATTGGGCTACCGTTCGAGAAGAGATGATTGCAGGGGTTAAGGAATTCTTTCGGACAGGTATTATGCCTATTGGAGTTAACAGTTAAAGTCATTGATTTTCATACTATAAACCTTTGTAATGTTATTTATAAAGTGGTTTTCTAAATGCTTCGTTAATAGGCTTAGGCCTATGCTTGATGCAATAATTTCTCCGGAGCAAAGTGCTTTTATTCCGGGACAGGTGATCACAGACAATGCCTTGATAGCTTTTAAATGCATCCACCATATCAAGCAAGAAAAAGATTGTACAAAAAGCTATTGTGCATCCAGGCTTGATCTTTCAAAGGCATATGATTGGGTAGACTGGAGTTACCTTAAGCAAATGATGCAAAAGCTTGGCTTTGCTCATCGGTGGGTTGATTGGAAAATGTTTTGTGTAACCACCGTGAGATACTCCATAAAATTTAATGGAGCCATCTTGGATTCGTTTGTACCGACGAGAGGTCTTCAACAAGGTGTTCCTTTGTCCCTGTATTTATTTCTTTTTGTTGTTGCCGGTTTGTCTGCTCTCATCAATAAAGGAATGATAGATGGTGTTATCACTTCCTTGAAATTGACTCGAAGAGCTCCTGGCATTTCACATCTCCTCTTCGCTGATGATACATTGTTGTTTTTCGAGGCTTGTGAAGAGCAAGCTATTCTTGTGAAAAACATTCTTCAAGGGTATGCAGGGGCCACGGGCCAACGATTAAATCCTACAAAGTGTTCTATCTTTTTCGGAAAGGCTTGTCCAGCAACTCAGCAGGCTCAAGTGAGGCACCAATTGCAAGTGGAGGTTTCAGGCTTTGATGCAAAATATTTGGGCCTTACCACACCTGACGGGCGCATGAGTAAAGGGAACTTTCAGAATTTACATGTGAAGCTCTTTAAAAAGGCTTTTCTCTTACGATGGTCATCCCACTCAGGCTCCTATGGAAGTGGTAATTAAATCCATTGTGCAAGCAATCCCTACTTATTTGATGAGTGTTTTTAAGTTGCCAATGGAGATGTGTGATGACTTGAGTCGGATGGTGAGAAACTATTTTGGGGAAGTGAAAGGGGAAACCTAAACAAATTGGTATGTGTGGGATAAATTGCAAAGGCCAAAACTCTAGGGAGGCCTCGGTTTCAAGGATTTCAGGTTGTTTAATCAAGCTTTACTTGCAAGATAGGCATGGCGGATTCTTACAATGCCAAATACTTTATGTGCCAGGTTACTTAAAGCCAAATATTTTCCTAATGGATGTTTTGAGGATACAGTGTTCAGTGGCAACCCATCATCGACATGGCAGGAGCTATGGACTTGAGCTCCTCAAAAAATGGTCTAGTGTGGACAATTTGTAATTGGTAGAATGTTCGGATTTGGCGAGATAGATGGATTGCAAGGGAACCGACAGGAGGCTTAATATTAATGAAGGTGTAACATCCCAAATTTCCTATTTGGAATGTTTTACAATTATAGCTAAGCATCCTATGCATCCTGTTTGAATTTGAATGCCATTTGAAGTTTCAGAGAATTTTGAGTTTTGAATTTGAATTTCAAACTTTGGCAGGTGGGAATCATTTCAAAAACTAAGCCTGATAAATACTTGATCAAAAGTATGAGAGGAGCAAACATGACACTCCAAAAATATCAGAGGAAACAATGCCAAAAGATTTGGATTCAAATCTAAATTTTATTTGAATTTGAAAAAAATGGATTTTTATAAAGTTTGGATTTTGCCTTTGGAAAAATGTTCAAATGAAAGGGAATATTCCCCTGATCATTTTGGTATATATATACCCTATATAAAATATTTATAGATATTGTTTTATTTCTGTTTTTGTTTTATTTAAAAAAATAAAGTTTTAAAAAGAAAAAACTCCCCTCGGGCGCCAGCCAGCCACCCAGAGCCCAGCCAGCGCCGCACCCTCCCCTTTGGCCCAGCCAGCCCCCACCACTGCCAGCCAGCCCGACCGAGCCGCCCAGCCCCCCCTCCCGCTCGCCTGATTCCCCTAGGCTTGGCCACCCGCTCGCCTCACCCTCCCTCTCTCTCTCGACCCGTGGGCCCGCCCCTCTTCTTCCCCCTCGCGCATAGCGCCGCCTGGGAGATCGCGGATCGAAGAATCCGGGATCCCGATCGCCTGTCGACCCCAAGCCGCCCGACCCCAGGCTATAAAAGCCGAGCCCTCCGCACCCCATTCCCCCCTAGCCTCGCGGACCCCTCTCCCTCTCTCTCCAGAGCTCACTGAGACTCGAGCTCGCCACCCGCCATAGTCGCCGCCGTCGACGCCTAGTCCACCCCGACCACCCCAACACCACCGAACCCCCCCGTGCTCCCCGCATCCTCCCGACGACTCATGGGAGCTCACCGACGCCTTGAAGCCCGACGCTCTCTCGCCCGCCGCCCGCCGCCGCCGTCGCCGAGTCCGGTAAGCCACCGCATCACCCTCCCCGTCCGATCCTAGATCAACGGCTCGATTAGAACCCCGAAGAATAAGTTTTATTTAGAAAACCGGCGGTACAATCGGTTTATTTTTAGGTTAGGTTTTTATTTTTTAGGCCGGTTCGTTTTAGTTAACCCTAGGGCCCGTTTAGACTATTTAACGCCTAGTGCACAGTATAGGCCCATTAGGCCTTTTTCTTTTATTTTGATTTTCTGTTTTAGCCGAATAGTTCCTGTTTTCAAAAATTTATATCTTTTATTCTGTTTAATATTTTTAGATGATTCTTTTTTGTTGGATTGCAAATTTTATGTAGTTTCTGTAGAATATATATTTAGCTATGTTAAAAATAATTAAAATTGCCTTATTTTAGTTTTGGTCAGAATAGTAAATCTGCTATAACTTTAGTTAGAAAAATTATTTTTGCATGATTCTTTTTGCCCCAACTTTATTTTGTCCTTGCCAAACCCTAGAAATTAACTTGGGTATTTTAGGATTAATAAATAATTAGTTTTAAGCAGAATCCTATTAATCCTAATTAATTAACTAGTTCTGTTTTCCTAATATTTTAATTAGTAAATGAATTTATTTTTAACTTGTGATTAGTTATTCTAGGTTAGTTTCTGTCACTTTAGTAGATGAACTTTTATTTATAATTAATAAAAGTTTTAAATTATTTTCTTAATGGAAATTGGATTAGGCCTAATATGAGTTTTATAATAGCTTTTAATTAATTCTTTTTGCTCCTAGTTGCTTAGTGAAACCTTTTCTGTTAAGTTAACTTAAAACCATGATTAGGTTATATTAAGGAATTTTTGTTATATAACAACTATTTTAGTTATTGTTTGGAGTAGGGAAAAACTTTGAGTTGTTTTCTTTGAGTTTTCCTTTTGATTTGGTTTTGATTGTTTTGTTGTGTTACTTTTGTTATGTTGTGTTATGTGATCCTATTGCTTTGTGCTTATTGTGCTATTGTTTGTCTCGGTAGAGTTTCCGAGTCTGAAGCTTGCTACTCGACTCTTTAGCTTACGAGGATCATCAAGCAAGGCAAGTTTTGATCATGTTATTTCTATACCTATGTTTTGTGCATTAGTAGTTGTCACCACCCACCATGCATGCAGTAGTGAAATCTTGAAGTCATTAAACTTGAGTAGTATCATGTGGTAGGATGAACCAATCCCTTGTTACCATGACCCGGGACGTAGTAGTTATTTTGCTATGCTCGTAGAGACGGATTTGGGATGAGTGAAATTCATAAGCAAGATGTGAGAGTCAATGATGATGACAACCCCATGGACTACAATGATCAAGATGGACTTGGAAAATCACTCTTTGGGTGGAGGGCGGTTGGCGGGCACCTGGAGCACCCAGTGGTGGCGGGATGCATGGAGAAGCGCCATGACATCTGCGGAAAGCTTCACCCAGCCACGAAGAGAAGGATGGATGCCCCATGACCGGAAGCTTACATGCAGCCGCAAGCCATTATGGGCTCTGGCTGGGTTGACCCTAGTAGTGACGCTGGCTGGGCGGTACTACGAGAAGTAGACGAACGGTAGGATTGGATGGGTACGGCGGTGGCGGAAGAACTCTTTGGAAGACCCTGTTTCATTAGTCCGTCTTCAAACACCATGAAGTGCGAAGACTTTAAAGGAGGAATGATTCTTGCGGGAAAGTCGCAACCCTCTGCAGAGTTAAAGATCTAATCGATTAGCCGTGTCCCGATTACGGACATTTGAGCCTCTGGAACTTGGAAGTATTCGGATATCTCAACACTAAAACTAATGAATAAATTTGAGGGTTTTATGACTTAATAATTTGGGAGCGAGATATTGGTTGGCGGAACCATCTCAATAACTACCAACAATTGTAGTAATTTGCAAGCAAGTCCACTTGTAGTAGGATAAAATTTGTTTTTAGCAAAATGATGAAACTTAGAGCTCCACAGCCAAAAATGCATATAGTGTTAGTAACTTTATTATTGTTATTCTTCATGACTTGCCAGCTTATTCCAAAAGCTGACCTACATGGCTGCAACGTATTATGTTGCAGAGATATATTCCGATCAGGAGTGAGGCTACGCTCCGCGTTTGGCGATTGCCCTTTGGAGTCGGATGGACTCGCTTATCTTCGACGCTTCCGCAGTGTTATTAGTTTATTTCTCATGAGTTGGCCTTGAGCCAAATTTATTCCCTTGTAATAAAGACTCTATATGAGAATCGTTTAATGATATTCAGGTGTGATTGAACTTTGATTACTTTATCGATGTACTGTGGGTACCAGCATGATCTTGGGATGGTACAGATACGTAGATTTGACCGATTTTGGGTCAGGTCGCTCTGAGAGATGGTATCGAGCACACGCTGACCGTAGGATCGTAACCCCTAGGATCGGAAAGCCATAGCGAGACCATTTACTTTGAATCCTTTTCATTCCATAATTCTCCCTGTTCAATTCGACTCTTCTCCCTTTGCAACATTCTAGATGGCCGTCGAGTTCACCCAGTTTTGCTACGGAGTTACGCCACCCGATGAGGCGATGCCCTTGGAAGAAAGCTGGTCCAGATGGTGAAGCAGCTGAAGATTGCTCTACCCTCGATCACGGGAAGCCCACTAATGCACTTCCAACGGACACCCGATCTGAGGATTGAAGTGCATATCCTGGGAGAACCTTTGGAGGACACACGGAGCCTATCAACTTTGAGTTCACGAGTTCAACTGGATCATCGGAAGGGGCGTGGCGATCTACCGAGCACTTGGACATCTCCGAGAGAAGTACAGGCCGAGCTCGATCACTCGAGACCTCGCCATGGTTTCTCGCAGGGCAAGGAATGGAGATATCATCCGTACCATTGAGGACGATTCCACTCTCTCGTACATCCAGACTTGGAGTGTCTTCTCGAAGCGGAGATTCAGACTCGCCGTAACTCGAAGACACACGGAAGCTTTGTTCCGAATGGGCTGGAGGAGAAGGCACGCGAGACTTCCTTGGCCATGAGGAAGAAATCACGGACTTCATGGAGATAGTCGACGATATGAAGATGAAGCTTGCCGCGATAGAGGAAAAGATGGACTTGGGAGAGGACCTTTACCCGAGTGGAGATGAAGCACCCTCGTGAGCAATGATCAGGATTTGAAGGAGTACCACCAAGGAAACCCCAAGAGGAGGCGCCAGCGATGAAGACTTTTAGTCGACCACCATGTTATCTTTTACTTTTTAAATCGATCAGTTAGGCGATGTTTTCCTTTGATTAGTCATGAGCTTTTGTAATCGAGTTTGAACCATGTTTGAGTGGAATGAATAAATGATTGGTGTGTTATGATTGTGCATTCATATGGGTAGTGTATTTCTCATAGACCATTGTTCTATTCTAAATTTCTCATCCCTCCAAAACACGGATGCCTCAGGGCGTGACCTTTGGTTTCCCTCGAGCTCACCCAGCTGCTCCAGCAGCTGAATGCACCGATGCAGCTCCTTATTCAGAATCGAACAACACCGCCAACAATCCACCGCCACCGCCACCACCCATTGTGGACAACTTGACTCGATTTACGAGGTTGAATCCGCGGTGTTCTCTAGTAGCACCGAGCCGATTGTGGCTGATGATTGGCTCCATAAGATCGGAAGAGAGCTAGTCACCGTTGGATGCACCGATCTTTGAGAAGGTGCGCTTTGCAGCGCATCAACTGGATGGACCTGCAGCTTCTTGGTGGGAGAATTACACCGCCACTTTTCCCATTGGTGCCATCACTTGGGACCAATTCCAGCAGCCTTCCGCACCGCTCATGTCTCATTTGGAGCCATGAGTGCGAAGAAGCGTGAGTTCCGCAACTTGCGCCAGGGAACCGTCTTGTGGCTCGATGCGTGGATGAATCAATAAGCTCGCTCGCTATGCCCCTCGATGATGTGGCCACAGATGCCGCCAAGCAGAGAAGTTCCTTGAGGGACTCAATGATGAACTGAGCATGCAGCTTATTGTGGCTACTTTCAACAACTACCGGGAGCTGGTAGACAAGGCCACCATTCTTGAAGGCAAGCAGCAGCAGATAGAAAGCATAGCGGAAGTACAGCCGGGAAGCACAACTCAGGAGCTCAGCGAAGCCCGCTATGCACCATACTCGGGAGGGCACACCCATCATAACCATGGAGGTCATAACCATGGAGAAATGGGAACAACCGCAACCAGGACAACAAGTCAGGCCATGGCAATGGCAATGGAAATGGTAATGGCAATCAGCACCGTTCTGCCCGGCTCGAAGGATCTGAGCCACATCACCTGCTTCAAGTGCGGAAGGCGGGGCACTACGCCGCCGACTGCCCGGAGGCCAAGCGGAGGAATGGAAATGGCAATGGAGGCTCAGCGAAGAAGCCAAATCCGTTCCCTCGTGCTCGGTGAACCACATCGGCGTGGAGGGCGTCTATGATCAGCCGAACAACTTGTGGTTGGTAAGTTTTATTGAATTCACGTTCAGTTTTGGTTCTCTTTGATTACGGTGCAGCGCATTCATTCATATCAAGGGTAGTTGTGGAAAAGTATGGGTTGCGACTAGAACCCTTAGAAGCCCCTTGGCGTCGGTTCAGGGAGGAGAAATGATGGCGGTGTAGGCTGTCCTGCAACCCTCAACATCGGGAACCACAAATTTCCGTGGACCTCATAGTGTTGGAAACCCAGGACCTTGGATGTAATCCTAGGCATGGATTGGTTGTCAAAGTTTGAAGGAACATTGACTGTGCCCATAAGTCTATTCTGCTCACCACCCGGAGCGAAAGAGGATCAAGTATGTAGCCAGCACAGCCGGATGAAGAATCAGTGCATTCCCTCACGGGAGTTGTTCAGGAGGAAGTGCCGATGGTGCAAGAATTTCCCGATGTGTTCCGGAGGAATTACCAGAATGCCACCGGACGGGGACATTGAATTTCTGATTGAGCTATTGCCCGCACAGCCCCAATATCCAAGAGACCTTATCGGATGCCACGAATGAGTTGAAAGAGATCAAGGATCAAATAAATGAGTTATTGGAGAAAGGATATATTCGTCAAGCTCATCACCTTGGGGAGCCCAGTTCTTTTGGTAGAGAAGAAGGATGGAAGCTTGAGGATGGTTGTGGATTATCGTGCATTGAGCGAAGTAACCATCAAGAACAAGTACCCTCTGCCCATGATCAATGACTTGTTTGATCAGCTAGTTGGAGCCAAGGTATTCTCTAAGATCGATCTTGATCGGGTATCATCGATTGAAGATTCGTGAAAAGGATATACCCAAAACAGCATTCACTACGGTATGGTTTATATGAGTATACCGTCATGTCATTTGGATTGACTAATGCTCCTGCATACTTCATGAATTTGATGAACAAGGTGTTCATGGAATATCTGGACAAGTTTGTCGTGGTGTTCATCGATGATATATTGATATTCTCCAAGAGCGAGGAAGAGCATAAGGAACATTTGCGTCTAGTTACGGAGAAACTTGAGAACATCGGTTGTATGCCAAGTTCAGCAAATGTGAATTTTGGTTGAAGGAAGTTGGATTCCTCGGACATGTTATTTCAGGAGAAGGAATAGCAGTTGATCCCGCCAAGGTTGAATCGACCACCGATTGGCGATCACCCACCTCGATCAAGGAGATCCGCAGTTTTCTCGGACTCGCGAGGATATTATCGGAGGTTCATTGAGAACTTCTCGAAGATTGCCAAGCCCATGACTGAGCTGTTGAAGAAGGAAGCCAAGTATGTTTGGACCGAGGAATGTGAAGCCAGTTTTCAGGAATTGAAGAAACGGTTGGTCACCGCTCCAAAGTTGATTTTGCGGACATACACAAGGAATACCAGGTTTATTGTGGCGCTTCTCGTCAAGGACTCGGAGGAGTATTGATGCAGGAAGGTAAGGTTGTAGCTTATGCCTCCGGACAGCTCGGCCTCATGAGATGAATTATGCCACGCATGATTTGGAGTTAGCAGCTGTAGTGCATGCACTCAAGACACAGAGACATTTCCTCATCGAAATCGTTGTGATGTCTACAGATCACAAGAGTTTGAAGTATATCTTCACGCAGAAGGAATTGAACCTCAGGCAGAGGAGATGGCTAGAGTTGATAAAGGACTACAACATGAGACTGCATTACCACCCCGGTAAAGCTAATGTTGTAGCAGATGCTTTGAGCCGTAAGAGTTATGTGAATACTCTTACAGCAGGAGGATTACCCCAAGAGTTAGTCGATGACCTCAGAGATCTCCGACTGGAGATAGTTCCGAGAGGATTTGTTGCAACTCTGGAAGTTCAGTCCACTTTGACCGAAAGGATTCGTGAAGCCCAGAAGTCGGACAAGGAAATCGATGAGATAAAGCAAAAGATGGAGGAAGGAAAAGCTAAAGGATTCCGTAAGGATGAACACGGAACTATATGGTTTGAGGATCGTATTTATGTGCCCAATGATCCCGAGCTCAGAAGCTAATTCTTGAGAGGCTCATGATTCACCGTACTCGATTCATCCGGCAACACCAAGATGTACCGGATTTGAAGCAAAGTTTACGGTGGACGGTATGAAGAAGGATATTGCGAGTGCGTAGCGATGCGATGTTTGTCAACGTGTAAAGGCAGAACATCGAAGCCAGCAGGGTTACTTCAACCTTTGCGATTCCGATTGGAAATGGGAGAAACTTGGTATGGATTTCATCACAGGATTACCCAGACCCGTTCAGGTTATGATTCTATCTGGGTAGTGGTTGATCGTTTGACTAAGGTAGCTCACTTCATTCCGTGAAGACTACCTATACCAGTGCCAAGTTGGCCAAAATATACATGACCAGGATCGTATGTCTGCATGGAGTTCGAGGAAAATCGTGTCGGATAGAGGAACGCAGTTTACCTCAAAGTTTTGGAAGCAGCTTGCATGAAACTTTGGAGTGCGAGGCTGGAATTGATACAGCTTTTCATCCGCATGAGACGGATGGACAGACCGAGAGAGTCAATCAGATTACGGAAGACATGTTGAGAGCTTGTGTGCTAGACTATGGGTCTAGCTGGGATGATAATTTGCCATCGCAGAGTTCTCATACAACAACAGTTATCAATCCAGTTTGAAGATGGCCCTTCGAAGCTCTATACGGAAGGAGGTGTAGGACACCATTCTTGTGGGATAGTGTTGGAGATCGATCACTTTTCGGTTCCGACCTTATCAAGGATTCGAAGAAAAGTCAAGCTGATTCGAGACAGGCTCAAGATAGCACGATCGAGACGGAAGAGTTATGCCGACGATGAACGCAAGGAGGTGACTTACGAAGTGGGAGACCGAGCATATCTTCGTGTGTCTCCACTTCGTGGAATCAAGAGGTTTGGAGTCAAGGAAAGTTAGCACCCGATTCATTGGCCCTACAAAATCCTCGAGCGTCGTGGAGAAGTTGCATACAAGTTGGAATTGCGGAAGGATTGTCCGGAGTTCATGATGTCTTCCACGTTTCTCGGTGAAGAAGTGTCATGCCGACATGGCGATGTTCCGTTGAGAGACACAAAGGCCCCTAGAGGCCATACAACTTGACGGTGATCTGACTTACAAGGAGAAACCGTCCGTATTCTCGAGACCGCAAGCGAGTCACCCGCAGCAAGGTCATCAAGTTTTGCAAGGTCTTGTGGAGTCACCACACCGAGGAAGAAGCCACACAGGAGCGAAGAAGATCTTCTTGAGACCATCCGCACCTATTTGCTAGCCAACCCGAATCTCGAGGGCTAGATTCATCTTAAGGTGGTAGGTTTGTAACATCCCAAATTTCCTATTTGGAATGTTTTACAATTATAGCTAAGCATCCTATGCATCCTGTTTGAATTTGAATGCCATTTGAAGTTTGAGAGAATTTTGAGTTTTGAATTTGAATTTCAAACTTTGGCATGTGGGAATCATTTCAAAAACTAAGCTGATAAATACTTGATCAAAAGTATGAGAGGAGCAAACATGACACTCCAAAAATATCAGAGGAAACAATGCCAAAAGATTTGGATTCAAATCTGAATTTTATTTGAATTTGAAAAAATGGATTTTTATAAAGTTTGGATTTTGCCTTTGGAAAAATGTTCAAATGAAAGGGAATATTCCCCTGATCATTTTGGTATATATATACCCTATATAAAATATTTATAGATATTGTTTTATTTCTGTTTTTGTTTTATTTAAAAAATAAAGTTTTAAAAAGAAAAACCCCCCGGGGCGCCAGCCAGGCCACCCAGCCCAGTGCCCAGCGCCCTTCCTTTGGCCCAAGCCAGTGCCCACTAGCCCACCCCAGCCAGCCAGGACCGAGCCGGCCCAGCCCCTCGCCCTCGCCCGATTCCCTAGGCCTCGGCCACCCGCTCGCCTCACCCTCCCTCTCTCTCTCTCGACCCGTGGGCCCCGCCCTCTTCTTCCCCCTCGCCCACATAACGCCTCGACGCGGAGATCGCGGATCCCAAGATCCGGGATCCCGATCGCCTGATCGATCGCCCGATCGACCCCAAGCCGCCCGACCCCTGGCTATAAAGCCGAGCCCTCCGCACCCCATTCCCCCCTAGCCTCGCGGACCCCCTCTCCCTCTCTCTCCCGAGCTCACCGGAGACTCGAGCTCGCCACCGCCGCCATAGTCGCCGCCGTCGACGCCCTAGTCCACCCCGACCACCCCCAACACCACCGAACCCCTCCCCGTGCTCCCCCGCATCCTCCCGACGACTCGCCGGAGCTCACCGACGCCCGGAAGCCCCGACGCACTCTCGCCGCCGCCGCCGCCGTCGCCGGAGTCCGGTAAGCCACCGGCATCACCCTCCCCCGTCCGATCCTAGATCAACGGCCTCGATTAGAACCCCCGAAGGGGTAAGTTTTATTTAGAAAACCGGCCGGTCCAATCGGTTTATTTTTAGGTTAGGTTTTTATTTTTTAGGCCCGGTTCGTTTTAGTTAACCCTAGGGCCCGTTTAGACTATTTAACGCCTAGTGCACAGTATAGGCCCATTAGGCCTTTTTCTTTTATTTTGATTTTCTGTTTTAGCCGAATAGTTTCTGTTTTCAAAAATTTATATCTTTTATTCTGTTTAATATTTTTAGATGATTCTTTTTTTGTTGGATTGCAAATTTTATGTAGTTTCTGTAGAATATATATTTAGCTATGTTAAAAATAATTAAAATTGCTTTATTTTAGTTTTGGTCAGAATAGTAAATCTGCTATAACTTTAGTTAGAAAAATTATTTTGCATGATTCTTTTTGTCCCAACTTTATTTTGTCATTGCCAAACCCTAGAAATTAACTTGGGTATTTTAGGATTAATAAATAATTAGTTTTAAGCAGAATCCTATTAATCCTAATTAATTAACTAGTTCTGTTTTCCTAATATTTTAATTAGTAAATGAATTTATTTTAACTTGTGATTAGTTATTCTAGGTTAGTTTCTGTCACTTTAGTAGATGAACTTTTATTTATAATTAATAAAAGTTTTAAATTATTTTCTTAATAGAAATTGGATTAGGCCTAAAATGAGTTTTATAATAGCTTTTAATTAATTCTTTTTGCTCCTAGTTGCTTAGTGAAACCTTTTCTGTTAAGTTAACTTAAAACCATGATTAGGTTATATTAAGGAATTTTGTTATATAAAAACTATTTTAGTTATTGTTTGGAGTAGGGAAAAACTTTGAGTTGTTTTCTTTGAGTTTTCCTTTTGATTTGGTTTTGATTGTTTTGTTGTGTTACTTTTGTTATGTTGTGTTATGTGATCCTATTGCTTTGTGCTTATTGTGTTATTGTTTGTCTCGGTAGAGTTTCAGTCTGAAGCTTGCTACTCGACTCTTTAGCTTCGAGGATCATCAGCAAGGCAAGTTTTGATCATGTTATTTCTATACCTATGTTTTGTGCATTAGTAGTTGTCACCACCCCACCATGCATGCAGTAGTGAAATCTTGAAGTCATTAAACTTGAGTAGTATCATGTGGTAGGATGAACCAATCCCTTGTTACCATGACCCGGGACGTAGTAGTTATTTTGCTATGCTCGTGAGCGGGATTTGGGATGAGTGAAATTCATAAGCAAGATGTGAGAGTCAATGATGATGACAACCCCATGAACTACAATGATCAAGATGGACTTGGAAAATCACTCTTGGGTGGAGGGCGGTTGTGGGCACCTGGAGCACCAGTGGTGGCGGGATGCATGGAGAAGCGCCATGACATCCTGCGGAAAGCTTCACCCAGCCACGAAGAGAAGGATGGATGCCCCATGACGGAAGCTTACATGTGCAGCCGCAAGCCATTATGGGCTCTGGCTGGGTTGACCCTAGTAGTGGCGCTGGCTGGGCGGTACTACGAGAAGTAGACGAACGGTAGGATTGGATGGGTACGGCGGTGGCGGAAGAACTCTTTGGAAGACCTGTTTCATTCGTCCGTCTTCAAACACCATGAAGTGCGAAGACTTTAAAGGAGGAATGATTCTTGCGGGAAAGTCGCAACCCTCTGCAGAGTTAAAGATCTAATCGATTAGCCGTGTCCCGATTCACGGACATTTGAGCCTCTGGAACTTGGAAGTATTCGGATATCTCAACACTAAAACTAATGAATTAATTTGAGGGTTTATGACTTAATAATTTGGGAGCGAGATATTGGTTGGCGGAACCATCTCAATAACTACCAACAATTGTAGTAATTTGCAAGCAAGTCCTTTGTAGTAGGATAAAATTTGCTTTTAGCAAAATGATGAAACTTAGAGCTCCACAGCCAAAATGCATATAGTGTTAGTAACTTTATTATTGTTATTCTTCATGACTTGCCACTTATTCCAAAAGCTGACCTACATGGCTGCAACGTATTATGTTGCGAGATATATTCGATCGGGAGTGAGGCTACGCTCCGCGCTTGGCGATTGCCCTTTGAGTCGGATGGACTCGCTTATCTTGACGCTTCCGCAGTGTTATTAGTTTATTTCTCATGAGTTGGCCTTGAGCCAAATTTATTCCTTGTAATAAAGACTCTATATGAGAATCGTTTAATGATATTCAGGTGTGATTGAACTTTGATTACTTTATCGATGTCTTGTGAGTACCGGCATGATCTTGGGATGGTACAGAACCACGAGATTTGACCGATTTTGGGTCAGGTCGCTCTGAGATGGTATCGAGCACACGCCGACCGTGGGATCGTAACCCCTAGGATCGGAAAGCCATAGCGAGACCATTTACTTTGAATCCTTTTCATTCCATAATTCTCCCTGTTCAATTCTGACTCTTCTCCCTTTGCAACATTCTAGATGGCGTCGAGTTCACCCCAGTTTGCTACGGAGTTACGCCAGGCCCGATGAGGCGATGCCCTTGAAGAAAGCTGGTCGGATGGTGAAGCAGCTGAAGATTGCTCTACCCTCGATCACCGGAAGCCCACTAATGCACTTCCAGCGGACACCCGCTCTGGATTGAAGTGCATATCCTAGGAGAACCTTTGGAGGACACACGGAGCCTATCAACTTTGAGTTCACGAGTTCAAGCTGGATCATCGGAAGGGGCGTGGCGATCTATCGAGCACTTGGACATCTCCGAGAGAGTCTGAGGCCGAGCTCGATCACTCGAGACCTCGCCATGGTTTCTCGCGGGGCAAGGAATGGAGATATCATCCGTACCATTGAGGGCGATTCCACTCTCTCATACATCCAGGACTTGGAGTGTCTTCTCGAAAGCGGGAGATTCTGACTCGCCGTAACTTCGAAGACACACGGAAGCTTTGTTCCGACTGGGCTGAGGAGAAGGCACGCGAGACTTCCTTGGCCATGAGGAAGAAATCACGGACTTCATGGAGATAGTCGACGATCTGAAGATGAAGCTTGCCGCGATAGAGGAAAAGATGGACTTGGGAGAGGACCTTTACCCGAGTGGAGATGAAGCACCCTCGTGAGCAATGATCAGGATTTGAAGGAGTACCAGAAGGAAACCCCAAGAGGAGGCGCCAGCGATGAAGACTTTTAGTCGACCACCATGTTATCTTTTACTTTTTAAATCGATCAGTTAGGCGATGTTTTCCTTCGATTAGTCATGAGCTTTTGTAATCGAGTTTGAACCATGTTTGAGTGGAATGAATAAATGATTGGTGTGTTATGATTGTGCATTCATATGGGTAGTGTATTTCTCATAGACCATTGTTCTATTCTAAATTTCTCATCCCTCCAAAACACGGATGCCTCAGGGACGTGACCTTTGGTTTCCCTCGGAGCTCACCCAGCTGCTCCAACAGCTGAATGCACCGATGCAGCTCCTTATTCGAATCGAACAACACGCCAACAATCCACCGCCACCGCCACCACCCACTGTGGACAACTTGACTCGATTTACGAGGTTGAATCCGCCAGGTGTTCTCTAGTAGCACCGAGCCGATTGTGGCTGATGATTGGCTCCATAAGATCGGAAGAGAGCTAGTCACCGTTGGATGCTGCGATCTTTGAGAAGGTGCGCTTTGCCTCGCATCAACTGGATGGACCTGCAGCTTCTTGGTGGGAGAATTACACGCCACTTTTCCCATTGGTGCCATCACTTGGGACCAATTCCAGCAGGCCTTCCGCCGCTCATGTCTCACTGGAGCCATGAGTGCGAAGAAGCGTGAGTTCCGCAACTTGCGCCCGAGGGAACCGTCTTGTGGCTCGATCGTGGATGAATCAGCAAGCTCGCTCGCTATGCCCCGATGATGTGGCCACAGATGCCGCCAAGCAGGAGAAGTTCCTTGAGGGACTCAATGATGAACTGAGCATGCAGCTTATTGTGGCTACTTTCAACAACTACCGGAGCTGGTAGACAAGGCCACCATTCTTGAAGGCAAGCAGCAGCAGATAGAAAGCATAGCGGAAGTACAGCCGGGGAAGCACAACTCGGGAGCTCAGCGAAGCCCGCTATGCACCATACTCGGGAGGCACACCCATCATAACCATGGAGGTCATAACCATGGAGGAAATGGGAACAACCGCAGCCAGGACAACAAGTCAGGCCATGGCAATGGCAATGGAAATGGTAATGGCAATCAGCACCGTTCTGCCCGGCTCGAAGGATCTGAGCCACATCACCTGCTTCAAGTGCGGAAGGCAGGGCACTACGCCACCGACTGCCGGAGGCCAAGCGGAGGAATGGAAATGGCAATGGAGGCTCGGCGAAGAAGCCAAATCCGTTCCCTCGTGCTCGGGTGAACCACATCGGCGTGGAGGGCGTCTATGATCAGCCGGACAACGTGGTTGGTAAGTTTTATTGAATTCACGTTCAGTTTTGGTTCTCTTTGATTACGGTGCAGCGCATTCATTCATATCAAGGGTAGTTGTGGAAAAGTATGGGTTGCGCACTAGAACCCTTAGAAGCCCCTTGGCGTCGGTTCGCGAGAGGAGAAATGATGGCGGTGTAGGCTGTCCTGCAACCCTCAACATCGGGAACCACAAATTTCCGTGGACCTCATAGTGTTGGAAACCCAGACCTTGGATGTAATCCTAGGCATGGATTGGTTGTCAAAGTTTGAAGGAACATTGGTGTGCCCAAGAAGTCTATTCTGCTCACCACCGGGGAGCGAAGAGGATCAAGTATGTAGCCAGCACAGCCGGATGAAGAATCAGGTGCATTCCCTCACGGGAGTTGTTCAGGAGGAAGTGCCGATGGTGCAAGAATTTCCGATGTGTTCCGGAGGAATTACGGGAATGCCACGGACGGGGACATTGAATTTCTGATTGAGCTATTGCCGCACAGCCCCAATATCCAAGAGACCTTATCGGATGCCACGAATGAGTTGAAAGAGATCAAGGATCAAATAAATGAGTTATTGGAGAAAGGATATATTCGTCCAAGCTCATCACCTTGGGGAGCCCAGTTCTTTTGGTAGAGAAGAAGGATGGAAGCTTGAGGATGGTTGTGGATTATCGTGCATTGAGCGAAGTAACCATCAAGAACAAGTACCCTCTGCCGATGATCAATGACTTGTTTGATCAGCTAGTTGGAGCCAAGGTATTCTCTAAGATCGATCTTGATCGGGTATCATCGATTGAAGATTCGTGAAAAGGATATACCCAAAACAGCATTCACTACCAGGTATGGTTTATATGAGTATACCGTCATGTCATTTGGATTGACTAATGCTCCTGCATACTTCATGAATTTGATGAACAAGGTGTTCATGGAATATCTGGACAAGTTTGTCGTGGTGTTCATCGATGATATATTGATATTCTCCAAGAGCGAGGAAGAGCATAAGGAGCATTTGCGTCTAGTTACGGAGAAACTTGAGAACATCGGTTGTATGCCAAGTTCAGCAAATGTGAATTTTGGCTGAAGGAAGTTGGATTCCTCGGACATGTTATTTCAGGAGAAGGAATAGCAGTTGATCCCGCCAAGGTTGAATCGATCACCGATTGGCGATCACCCACCTCGATCAAGGAGATCCGCAGTTTTCTCGGACTCGCGAGGATATTATCGGAGGTTCATTGAGAACTTCTCGAAGATTGCCAAGCCCATGACTGAGCTGTTGAAGAAGGAAGCCAAGTATGTTTGGACCGAGGAATGTGAAGCCAGTTTTCAGGAATTGAAGAAACGGTTGGTCACCGCTCAAAGGTTGATTTTGCGGACATACACAAGGAATACCAGGTTTATTGTGGCGCTTCTCGTCAAGGACTCGGAGGAGTATTGATGCAGGAAGGTAAGGTTGTAGCTTATGCCTCCGGACAGCTCGGCCTCATGAGATGAATTATGCCACGCATGATTTGGAGTTAGCAGCTGTAGTGCATGCACTCAAGACACAGAGACATTTCCTCATCGAAATCGTTGTGATGTCTACACAGATCACAAGAGTTTGAAGTATATCTTCACGCGAAGAATTGAACCTCGAGGGAGGAGATGGCTAGAGTTGATAAAGGACTACGACATGAGATTGCATTACCACCCGGTAAAGCTAATGTTGTAGCAGATGCTTTGAGCCGTAAGAGTTATGTGAATACCCTTACAGCGGGAGGATTACCCCAAGAGTTAGTCGATGACCTCGAGAGATCTCCGGCGGAGATAGTTCGAAAGGATTTGTTGCAACTCTGGAAGTTCAGTCCACTTTGACCGAAAGGATTCGTGAAGCCCGAAGTCGGACAAGGAAATCGATGAGATAAAGCAAAAGATGGAGGAAGGAAAAGCTAAAGGATTCCGTAAGGATGAACACGGAACTATATGGTTTGAGGATCGTATTTATGTGCCCAATGATCCCGAGCTCGAAGCTAATTCTTGAGGCTCATGATTCACCGTACTCGATTCATCCGGCAACACCAAGATGTACCGGATTTGAAGCAAAGTTTACGGTGGGCGGTATGAAGAAGGATATTGCGAGTGCGTAGCGATATCGATGTTTGTCAGCGTGTAAAGGCAGAACATCGAAGCCAGCGGGTTACTTCAACCTTTGCGATTCCGATTGGAAATGGGAGAAACTTGGTATGGATTTCATCACAGATTACCGGGACCCGTTCAGGTTATGACTCTATCTGGGTAGTGGTTGATCGTTTGACTAAGGTAGCTCACTTCATTCCGTGAAGACTACCTATACCAGTGCCAAGTTGGCCAAGATATACATGACCAGGATCGTATATCGCATGGAGTTCGAGGAAAATCGTGTCGGATAGAGGAACGGTTTACCTCAAAGTTTTGGAAGCAGCTGCATGAAACTTTGGAGTGCGAGGCTGGAATTGATCAGCTTTTCATCCATGAGCAGATGGACGGACCGAGAGAGTCAATCAGATTACGGAAGACATGTTGAGAGCTTGTGTGCTAGACTATGGGTCTAGCTGGGATGATAATTTGCCATCGCAGAGTTCTCATACAACAACAGTTATCAATCCGGTTTGAAGATGGCCCCTTCGAAGCTCTATCACGGAAGGAGGTGTAGGACACCATTCTGTGGGATAGTGTTGGAGATCGATCACTTTTGGTTCCGACCTTATCAAGGATTCGAAGAAAGTCAAGCTGATTGAGACAGGCTCAAGATAGCACGATCGAGACGGAAGAGTTATGCCGACGATGGCGCAAGGAGGTGACTTACGAAGTGGGAGACCGAGCATATCTTCGTGTGTCTCCACTTCGTGGAATCAAGAGGTTTGGAGTCAAGGAAAGTTAGCACCCGATTCATTGGCCCTACAAAATCCTCGAGCGTCGTGGAGAAGTTGCATACAAGTTGGAATTGCGGAAGGATTGTCCGGAGTTCATGATGTCTTCCACGTTTCTCGGTGAAGAAGTGTCATGCCGACATGGCGATGTTCCGTTGAGAGACACGGTGCCCTAGAGGCCATACAACAGCGGTGATCGACTTACAAGGAGAAACCCGTCCGTATTCTCGAGACCGCAAGCGAGTCACCCGCAGCAAGGTCATCAAATTTTGCAAGGTCTTGTGGAGTCACCACACGAGGAAGAAGCCACACAGGAGCGAAGAAGATCTTCTTGAGACCATCCGCACCTATTTGCTAGCCAACCCGAATCTCGAGGCGAGATTCATCTTAAGGTGGGTAGGTTTGTAACATCCCAAATTTCCTATTTGGAATGTTTTACAATTATAGCTAAGCATCCTATGCATCTGTTTGAATTTGAATGCCATTTGAAGTTTGAGAGAATTTTGAGTTTTGAATTTGAATTTCAAACTTTGGCATGTGGGAATCATTTCAAAAACTAAGCTGATAAATACTTGATCAAAAGTATGAGAGGAGCAAACATGACACTCCAAAAATATCAGAGGAAACAATGCCAAAAGATTTGGATTCAAATCTGAATTTTATTTGAATTTGAAAAAATGGATTTTTATAAAGTTTGGATTTTGCCTTTGGAAAAATGTTCAAATGAAAGGAATATTCCCTGATCATTTTGGTATATATATACCCTATATAAAATATTTATAGATATTGTTTTATTTCTGTTTTTGTTTTATTTAAAAAATAAAGTTTTAAAAGAAAACCCCCTCGGCGCCAGCCCAGCCACCCAGGCCCAGCCAGCGCCGCCCCTGCCCTTGCCCAGCCAGCCCGCCCACTGCCAGCCAGCCAGCCCAGCCAGCCCAGCCCCCTCGCCCGCTCGCCGAATTCCCTAGGCTTGGCCACCCGCCCTCACCCCCCCTCTCTCTCTCGACCCGTGGGCCCGCCCCTCTTCTTCCCCCCCACCCACGCCAAGACCTGCGGGAGATCGCGGATCCCGAAGAATCCGGGATCCCCGATCGCCCCGATCGACCCCCCGAAGCCGCCCGACCCCCAGGCTATAAAAGCCGAGCCCTCCGCACCCCATTCCCCCCTAGCCTCGCCGGAGCCCCTCTCCCTCTCTCTCCCGAGCTCACCGGAGACCCGAGCTCGCCACCGCCGCCATAGTCGCCGCCGTCGGCGCCTAGTCCACCCGACCACCCCAACACCACCGAACCCTCCCGTGCTCCCCGCATCCTCCCGGCGACTCGCCGGAGCTCACCGACGCCTTGAAGCCCAGCGCACTCTCGCCTCCGCCGCCGCCGTCGCCGGAGTCCGGTAAGCCACCGGCATCACCCTCCCCCGTCCGATCCTAGATCAACGGCCTCGATTAGAACCCCCGAAGGGGTAAGTTTTATTTAGAAAACCGGCCGGTCCAATCGGTTTATTTTTAGGTTAGGTTTTTATTTTTTTAGGCCCGGTTCGTTTTAGTTAACCCTAGGGCCCGTTTAGACTATTTAACGCCTAGTGCACAGTATAGGCCCATTAGGCCTTTTTCTTTTATTTTGATTTTCTGTTTTAGCCGAATAGTTCCTGTTTTCAAAAATTTATATCTTTTATTCTGTTTAATATTTTTAGATGATTCTTTTTTTGTTGGATTGCAAATTTTATGTAGTTTCTGTAGAATATATATTTAGCTATGTTAAAAATAATTAAAATTGCCTTATTTTAGTTTTGGTCAGAATAGTAAATCTGCTATAACTTTAGTTAGAAAAATTATTTTTGCATGATTCTTTTTGTCCCAACTTTATTTTGTCATTGCCAAACCCTAGAAATTAACTTGGGTATTTTAGGATTAATAAATAATTAGTTTTAAGCAGAATCCTATTAATCCTAATTAATTAACTAGTTCTGTTTTCCTAATATTTTAATTAGTAAATGAATTTATTTTTAACTTGTGATTAGTTATTCTAGGTTAGTTTCTGTCACTTTAGTAGATGAACTTTTATTTATAATTAATAAAAGTTTTAAATTATTTTCTTAATGGAAATTGGATTAGGCCTAATATGAGTTTTATAATAGCTTTTAATTAATTCTTTTTGCTCCTAGTTGCTTAGTGAAACCTTTTCTGTTAAGTTAACTTAAAACCATGATTAGGTTATATTAAGGAATTTTGTTATATAAAAACTATTTTAGTTATTGTTTGGAGTAGGGAAAACTTTGAGTTGTTTTCTTTGAGTTTTCCTTTTGATTTGGTTTTGATTGTTTTGTTGTGTTACTTTTGTTATGTTGTGTTATGTGATCCTATTGCTTTGTGCTTATTGTGCTATTGTTTGTCTCGGTAGAGTTTCAGTCTGAAGCTTGCTACTCGACTCTTTAGCTTCGAGGATCATCAGCAAGGCAAGTTTTGATCATGTTATTTCTATACCTATGTTTTGTGCATTAGTAGTTGTCACCACCCACCATGCATGCAGTAGTGAAATCTTGAAGTCATTAAACTTGAGTAGTATCATGTGGTAGGATGAACCAATCCCTTGTTACCATGACCCGGGGCGTAGTAGTTATTTTGCTATGCTCGTGAGCGGGATTTGGGATGAGTGAAATTCATAAGCAAGATGTGAGAGTCAATGATGATGACAACCCCATGGACTACAATGATCAAGATGGACTTGGAAAATCACTCTTGGGTGGAGGGCGGTTGGCGGGCACCTGGAGCACCCGTGGTGGCGGGATGCATGGAGAAGCGCCATGACATCCTGCGGAAAGCTTCACCCAGCCACGAAGAGAAGGATGGATGCCCCATGACCGGAAGCTTACTGTGCAGCCGCAAGCCATTATGGGCTCTGGCTGGGTTGACCCTAGTAGTGGCGCTGGCTGGGCGGTACTACGAGAAGTAGCGAGCGGTAGGATTGGATGGGTACGGCGGTGGCGGAAGAACTCTTTGGAAGACCTGTTTCATTCGTCCGTCTTCAAACACCATGAAGTGCGAAGACTTTAAAGGAGGAATGATTCTTGCGGGAAAGTCGCAACCCTCTGCAGAGTTAAAGATCTAATCGATTAGCCGTGTCCCGATTCACGGACATTTGAGCCTCTGGAACTTGGAAGTATTCGGATATCTCAACATTAAAACTAATGAATAAATTTGAGGGTTTTATGACTTAATAATTTGGGAGCGAGATATTGGTTGGCGGAACCATCTCAATAACTACCAACAATTGTAGTAATTTGCAAGCAAGTCCACTTGTAGTAGGATAAAATTTGCTTTTAGCAAAATGATGAAACTTAGAGCTCCACAGCCAAAAATGCATATAGTGTTAGTAACTTTATTATCGTTATTCTTCATGACTTGCCAGCTTATTCCAAAAGCTGACCTACATGGCTGCAACGTATTATGTTGCGAGAGATATATTCGATCGGGGTGAGGCTACGCTCGCGCTTAGCGATTGCCCTTTGGAGTCGGATGGACTCGCTTATCTTCGACGCTTCCGCAGTGTTATTAGTTTAATTCTCATGAGTTGGCCTTGAGCCAAATTTATTCCCTTGTAATAAAGACTCTATATGAGAATCGTTTAATGATATTCAGGTGTGATTGAACTTTGATTACTTTATCGATGTACTGTGGGTACCAGCATGATCTTGGGATGGTACAGACACAGAGATTTGACCGATTTTAGGTCAGGTCGCTACAGAAGGGGAGGTGTCGACTCTGGTGGGTTTCTGAACTATTAAATCAGAATGGCACGTGGGATACTAAAATTCTGAACCATTTCTTCCTGCCTGATATTGTTGAGATCATGAAGATACCACCCTCTTTGAGAATCGAAAATGACTTCATTGGATGGGTGCCAGAGACAAGTGGGCAATTCTCAGTACGTTCAGCTTAACAGTTAGCATTAAATGAAAATCACAACTCGGCAACCTTGTCCACAAGTAATAGACTAGAGGGTCATCGAGATGGATGGCAGGCGATATGGTCCTGCCCAGCGCCACCCAAGGTATTGGCTTTCTCCTGGAGATTAGCGACTGATACTCTAGCAACCTGGTAAACAAGAACAACCGCACTATGGAGCCTTCAAATATTTTTCCCGGTTTGTGGTGTTGAGCCGGAGGAATCCTTTCATGTGTTCTAGAGATGCCCTAGTGCTAAGCGACTTTGGAAGGAGATGTCTGGATTATGGGAGCTGTCTGATGAGAGAACTCTAAAGCCAACATGACACGAATGGTTCTTACAATGGATTTGTCAATTGAACGAACCTATGTGTGTCATGTTGTTATAGCGTATATGGCATGTCAGGAATGAAGTAGTTCATTTCAAGCCTGCACCTCCAGTGCATGTGTCTGCTAGATTCGTTGATAGCTACTTGACGCCCGTCCATGCTATTGATATACATGTTCACGATCCTATAAAGGAAAGGAATCGCAGTACAGCATGCCAGGCACCATGTCTGTACATGTGGTAACGACTCTCTTAATTTGCCCTGGACAGTCTCATCTTTGGGCCGTGTAAAGCTCAGTGCAGATGGATCTTTCTCTCATGGAATTGGTGGTGCTGGAATGGTACTTAGTGATCATTTGGGAAGTACCATCTTCACTTATTGCAGACATCTGCCCATTTGCTATGATGCACTTGAAGCTGAGCTTCGAGCTATCATAGAAGGTTTGATGCTCTCACTGCAATGGAGTACGTTACCAACTGATATTGAATCAGATTGTCTGCAAGGTGTTTCTGTGATGCAGAGTAAAGGAAGCAGCAGATCGAAATATGCCCAATTGTGTTGGAGATCAATGAATATATGAAGGAACGGAATTCTTGTATTACTCACATCCGTGGTAGCCGAAATATTGCTAGCCACTATATGGCAAATTTTGGTAGGACTAGTGATCGTACGGCTACCTGGCTTGGTTCTAGGCCGAAGAGGCGGAGACAGGACCCAGGTCCCCAGGGCCTGGGCCCGGGGCGTGTGGCAATTCCTTTGGTGACTATAGTGTTACCGGAGATGTGAGGCCCAAATCCAGGGGCATTGCTTGATAGCGCCTGCCAAAAAGTTCGCGTTGACTGAGCCATACATTTGTGTTTGGATGAACACCAAATATTTGGTGCGCCTCGCCCTCCTCAACGCCCCACGACGGCGACCCGTGTACCGCACCACACCTTTGCATCGCCTTCTTCCCTACGGCACCACACTTGTACGTACTAATATCTCCGTCGCGTGATCAATCCCAAGGTCGTGGGGTATAGCCGTATAGGCAGCGGCATATTCCCCAGTCCGCTTACATGTGTGACATGACGGGTTGTGCTCGCGCATTTGCCACTTGCATCCACAGGCCATTTCCTGTCGATCGGACCCTTTGCCTCTTCTTTCGGCTCATGGATGGGCACGATGTGCGTGGATGGTGTCATGTGTTGATCGTTCTCTCCCGCAGTTCAGTAACCACACAACTTTTAAACAATCTCGCTAAGCAGCCCATAATATAATGCTGGTGCTAGAGCCCCCGTGATGGATTGACCTGCTTTAGAAGACGAGTAATCGTGCGTTCAACAACCTGACATCATGATTCGACTATGTATGTATGCATGCACGCACACCGCGTCTGCAGTCCTGCGCCATCTCGACGCATAGTTTTGTCAGTTCAGACAGGGCACGTCCCTCAGGATTATGTTCTGCTTCCGATCCGATCAATCGACACTCAACGATCTCTCTCGTCGCGCAAATCTATCCTATCCCCACGTGGTCGCATGCATCGGCCATTGCCAACGAATGCTTTGGAAACACACCAGAACTTTGGTGAGATGATTTTCATTGCTCCAATCCATCCAACAACGCCCGATGTCGATGATACAGGCGACGACGTTATGTGCGTTGGATGTGGCTAGGTCTCAGTCGACTGAGATTTAATTAAGTCTCGGTCAAATGACATAGCATGCTAAAGAGAAAAAGAAAACTGGAAAAAGATACATGAATCCAAATGTAAGATCTCACGGATATAGCATCAACTGAGACATAACGAAGTCTCGGTCGACTTATGTGCGTTTATTGAGATGAGAAAAAGAAAACTGGAAAAAGATACATGAATCCAAATGTAAGATCTCACGGATATAGCATCAACTGAGACATAACGAAGTCTCGGTCGACTTATGTGCGTTTATTGAGATGAGACAAGCAGAAGACCTTTCCTATTCGTGCGTTCAATAGGAAATTGCGGCCCATACTTGTATATTAGCCGGCCCATACTCAGTACGAAAGGTTGCCATTTTCTTCTTTAGCTTTTCTTTCATTTTTTTCTGTTTTCCTGTTTTAAACTTATGTTTTGTTTTCGTCTTTTATTTCTTCGGCAGACACATGAATATTTTACACTAACAAATATGTTGCACGTATTAACTCTTTCTAAATACATGATTTTTTTTTCATTTTTGTCTGATGGAATGTTTTATAATATGAGATGATTCATTTTAAATACGTGAACATTTATATTCTAGTTTATCGGAATTTTTTATTTTTATAATATATAAATATTATCCTTCTTGCAAAAAAATATAAATATTTATCCTTTATCAAAAAATATAAACCTTCAGAAAAAAAAGAAATTTGTATGTACTGTAATTTTGCATTTTTCTCAGAAAAATGGAATCGGCACTACTAGCTAATCTGGATCCTTTTTCCTTTTAGTTCCCGACGTTTTCCCTTGTGATCATTATGAGCGTTACATATTTAAACTCATGCAGGTGGATTCATGCAAAATTATTAGGGGCAGCCGAGTACTACGATGCAATGAACTGAAAGAAATAGAATAAAGATCAATTCCCCATGTATGCATCATTGGGGCTAGCCAAATATTACATCCGTCTCAAAATTCTTGTATTAGATTTGTCGTAGAATTTTGCGACGGAGGAATATAAAAGTAAAGCCGCGGCAAACAGCCGCATTCCGCAGTAGCTAGCCACGAGCAATCCCAGAGTATAGTGGCTACTGCGTGTTCTGATCTTACAAACATGATTGAGATGCCATGCTATCAACTTGACGTGGATGCGTCCAAGTTGCTTTCTCCTCCCCTATCAATCCTAGCTACTGTACTTAGATGGTTTTGTGCTCTGGTTTATGGGCCTAAGGGCATCTCCAGCCACGCCCCTGAAGGCCTTCCTGCGCGATTTTTTCACGCGTCGAAAAAACGCCCAATCGCGTTCGAGGCCCGATTTTACGCGGCTTGGGCGAAAACAGCGCCGGCGTACCAGCCCGAACCGGCGCGCGGAGGCGCTAAAGGCGCCAAGGCGAGCTGTTTTGGCGTGAAAAAAGACGCGGGCCAGCAGCGTCGGCGACTTCAGCGCCTCGTCTTCCCCAACGGCCTCGGTTCCGCGAGAATCAATGGCAAGGCTGCCGCGGTCAGCCTTGCCATTGATTCTCACGGCGGCGCTTCACGGACGGCGCGCCGGCGCCTCCTCCTCGCAGCGTACACGCAGTGCGGCCCGGCTATAAAGCGGCGGCCTCCACTCGCTGTGCCCACACAGCCCGCCCCGCCGCCGTCCAGCCCTCCCTCTCCCTGCCTCTCCCGGCGCCGCCAGCAGACCCTCCCTCTACCTCTCCCGAGCCCGCCCAGCCCGCCCGTCGCCATGGCGTAACGCTTCCCGGAGGCGGCGGCGGCTAACGGCCGCCGCCGTTCGCTCGCGAGCAGAGTCCCAGCTCTGTTCGGCGAACATCCGGCGCCGCCGGACATGCGTGCCGGGCCAGCGGGGTGGAGACTCAGCGCCGGGGGAGTTCCCATTCCCCCGTTGCCCGACGCCGTGGCGAAGCCGAAGTACTTCGCCGAGGAGGTCGAGATCGTGCGCGCGTCCCTCACCGACACCCAACTCTCCCTCCGCCAGTACGCCGCCTACAACCACGCGGCTTGGGCGGCGTATTTCGAGCGCCGCCAGCAGCAGCGATTGGCATCCACCAATGGCGCGCCGGTGGTCGGCGGCCGACAGAACATCGAGGGGCGCCACCTCTGGTGGGCGTCCCGCCGCACACTCGGCGTGCTCACGTACCTCGGCGGCTAAAACCCACCGTTAGCGTACCCCGGCGCAGCACCGGCGCGTCGGGCCATGGGCGCCAAGGAGGTTCGGGTCCTCCTCCTCCTCTTCCTCCTCCCGATCCTCATCGCACTCCTCCGACACTCCGGCCCTGCTCGGCGTCAAGGCGAGCCCTTGCGGCAATCGCCGCTTCGGCGGCCTTTCGCAGCGCCGCATCGTCATCAATAAAGGCAGCCGCGCCTCCTCCTCGTCGGCTCCTCGCGCTTCGTCAGCGAAAAGCGGGCGGGGCTGGCGCCGGTGAAGACGGGCCGGGCTGGCGCGGTGAAGCGGAGTTCGGCAACGGCAGCGGTCCTAGAATGGGCGCGCCAGACTCCATTGCGATGGAGAAGGCGCGCCGAGAAGGTGAAGGCGCCAGCGCGCTGCCCTGCACCGCCGAGGAGCGCCGCGGGCGCGATGAAGCGAAGTCGCCGTCCTATCGACAGCGACGACGCAGCGACGACGCGCGCCGCGATCCGCCATGGCGGCGCGGGTCCAGCAGGGCGCCAGCGTCAAGGAGGAGAAGGTCGGCGGCGACGATGGCGGCGACGACTTCAGCCCGTTCTTTTTATATTAGGTTAATGTAATGAAAATCGCGAATTTCGCTGAAATCTGCCATGTTTAGCGAAATTTAACTACTTTTTACCATAACCGCCGACGGCCCTTTTTTAATATGCGCTGGGGCGGCGGCTGAGGACCGACTCGCTTGGGGTCATTTTTTACGCTGCTCACCCCGGTGGCGCTTTTAGACGCCCACAGGGGCCAACGGCTGGAGATGCCCTAACCTAACTGAATAAATTAACATGATGGCCACTCACAAGGAACAGAACCCCTGTCCTGGGTTCCAATTATTGCCTCTAAACTACAGGCAATCGCAGCAGTGGAGACACATACAGTTGTGACAGCTCGCTGGCCGCTGGGGCTACTCGCTCACCACGCTAGCACGCCGCCTACTTGCGGCGCGCGATGAAGAACCTTCTGCTAATCTAACTGCTTTTTGCCACTAGCTCGCACAACATGTGTTCATTATTCCTCAATCGTCCAGTAGTATTAATTATATATGTTTAATGTATGGAGCATATGAGTAAATCGTGCCATGTAGTACAAGAAGCTGTCCTACTCCTATTTGTGATTTGTTTCCCCCCGACAGTTCCTATCTCTGAATTTGACTATGAACATTGCGTCTGCATGCAGTCCTGCGCCATCTCGCATTGTTTTATGAGTTCAGATAGGCACGTTAAAGATTATATTCTGCTGCCGGTCGTTGCTCAACGACCCATCTCGCTCGCTCGCTCGCTTGCTCGTCATGCAGATGTCCATACATATTTTATCGCCTGCGGGATCTAATGACAGAAGCGTAACCATCATCAGAGTTCAGAGTAGTTAACTGAGCAAGTGGATATATAGATAGCGCGGCCTCTCCTTGAGACCAGGAAAGAGATGGTCTCGCTGCGATCTCGTTCGGTAGGTGCATGCATGCATGCATGTTTCGAGAACGTTGGTTCGTTGGCGGTGATCGATCGACGCATACTACGACGTGTGGATAGATCCTCGATGGATCGGCGTTGACGGCCTCGATGCTCGATCTGGTGTTCCGGCCGGTTCCAACGACGGCCGACAGCAGAATTTTGTGGAGATCGCGGGGCGCGACCCGACACCCCGGCAGATCTCGATACGGGAGGTTTTATAGGGCGCAGGGTGAAGAGAAGCGACGTCACCGCAGGAAGCAACCCGACCGAATCGATGGGAATCTCGTGCTCTCGTCACGGGGAACGATGGTCTGGAATCTAATTTTCGATCCAGAGATGGACGACGACGACGCAGCCGGCAATCCGCAAGTGGCGTGGATGCGCGCGTGCTGGCATGTGGGCGATCGGGGAGATCGAGGTGGTGGAGGAAGTGCCGATTGCGGCGTGGTGTTGGTGGCGAGCCAGGGAGATGCAGGACAGCCGGTGGCCGGTATGATCGGTAGATGCGCTGCTGCACGCATGCTCTGCGGGTGGGTTGGGGAGCCGCGTGTCTCGTCATACCGTGGCGAGGTCCGCAACTCCCGGCGAGTCGGTCCAAGGTTGCGGAGCGAGAGCGAACGTCGTGAGCGAATTAGTCAAACACGCGAAAATAAATGACACGAGAGAGATATGAAGGAGACCAGCTTTATTAATCGATGATCGGGGTTCTGATGATGGTTCCTCGTTGCTTTATATAGGGACTAGGGGGTCAAGGGATAAGTACCCACTTAACGTAAAGTGGGGGAAATGGGAGGGGCTAGCCCGTGTGATACGCACGAGGCCGCCGCCACCCCTCGGTGGCCCCGGTTTCCCAACACTCCCCCTTGGGTAATTATCCGTATATCCATGCCTCAAAACTCCGAAAAACCCAGTGAGAAAAAATATGGAGAAAGAGCACACAGTATACGTTGTTGTGTTGCACGAATTGCCTCGTCAAAAACCTCGTGTGAGAAACATCAGGAAAACTCACTCAAGGAAAAAAGAGTACAATCCACTCAACCATCAAGTTGAGTACTCGATCATCAGGATTGAGATTTTAGTGACGAGTTTGTGAAGTTTCTTCCCCTGAACCTTGCATCTCTCTAAGTCTCATCATACCGATTCCACACACATCTCTCTAAGGTTGATGCCGGTAATGATTTAGTGAACATATCAGCATGATTGTCACAGGACTTAGTATGCAAAACTCTCACCTCGTTCAACTGCTGCAGCTTATGTGCATAGAAGAACTTGGGACTAATATGCTTCGTGAGGTTACTCTTCACATAACCCATCTGGACTTGTGCAACACAAGCAACATTATCTTCATAGATAATGGTAGGGGTTTGTCGGTGTTCAGCCCACATGTCTCCTGAATGTGGCGATCATCCGCCACGATACACATTCTTTTGGCGCTTGAATAGTGCCATGATTTTCGAGTGGTTCGTGGAAGTCGACACAAGAGTTTGCTTGGGCGATTTCAGGAAAGCGCAGTTCCACCACATAGGAAAATATATCCAGTCTGCGATTTGCAATCATGCGGGTCCGATAGATACCCAGCATCGGCATAGCCTATAATAGATAGGTCTTGATTCCTTTTATAAAACAGGACAAGATCTTTGGTCCCTTGCAGGTACCGGAAGGCGTCCTTGACACCTTTCCAATGTCTTTTGGTAGGTTCAGAACTGTATCTACTTAAGCAAACTGACGGCGAACGCAATGTCTGGCCGTGTATAGTTTATAGATACATGAGTGCTCAACTGCACTCAGGTAAGGAAATTCTGGTCCCAGTTTCCTCCCCTCTTCCTTTGGCCTGAACAGGTCCTTGTGCGGCTGTAAAGACCTCCGACCATCGGGGTCTTAGAAGGATATGCCTTATCAAATCCAAATCTTTCCAACACCTTCTGGGTGTAGGCCGACTGGTGCACTAGAATCCCATCAGGGGAATGCTCAAGTTGTAGACCTAAACAGAACTTGGTTTTACCCAAATCCTTCATCTCGAATTCCGACATCAGGTAGGAACTCGCTTCCTCAATATCCTCAGGTGTACCGATTATGTTTAAGTCGTCCACGTACACCGAGATTATACAGAATCCGTCTTGGGATCGCTGTATGAAAACACATGGGCAATCTTTATTGCTCGTGTAGCCCTTCTCATGAAGGAAATCGCTTAAGCGATTGTACCACATTCTACCAGACTGTTTGAGTCCGTACAGTGCCTTTTGAAGTTGAACACTGTATAGACCCCTGTTTGCTCTATCATGGTTCGGAACAGGGATACCTTCTGGAACCTTCATGTATATGTTCGAATCCAAGTTACCATACAGGTAAGCAGTGACAACATCCATTAGTTTCATTTTCAAGCCCATGTTTACTGCCATCGAGATCAAGTATTTAAAGGTAACTCCATCCATGACGGGAATAAGTCTCCTCAAAATCGACACCTGGTGGTTGAGTGAACCCTTGAGCGACGAGCCTTGCTTTATGTCGTACTACCTTATTATTTTCATCTCTCTTTGAACAAAAACCCACCTATGGCCAACAGGGCGAATGTGGGAGGAGTTCGACAAACTGGTCCGAACACCTTCCTTTTATTGAGAGATAATAATTAGCAGTAATTGCCTGCTGCCAATCTTTTCAATCCGACCTTTTCTTGCAATCAGCGGCGTGTTAGGCTCGGGGTCAAGATCTATGATTGAGGCAATTTTAAGTAGCAAAGTTAATATCGACAATCACCATTGCTCGGTTCAGGGATTCCCATATAAATATAATTTATGGCCATTTAGTCATGGGCGCATCCGGCGCAAACACTTGCTCTACCAATTTCCCATTATGGGAGCAAGGTCCTTTAGATTTCCCGCACCGATGTGTGCGCTCACATCTTCGCTGGGTGTTCCCCCTATGGGAAAGTTTAAGCCCGGAATTTCATGCACTGAATTTTCCATAATTGTGCCAGGTCTCAACTGGCTCCCCGTTTCAATTTGGGGTACTTTGGCGACAAGCTGTAATAAATCTCTCTTATCCCTTTTCATCAGGCGTCCCCGAGTACTTGGGATTTGAGAAGCCGGATTTCTCGTCCTTTTAGGCCTTTGGGCGGGGCGGGTATACCATCATTTTTCTTGATATTTCAACCCTTTCCGGTGCATTGCGGCGTGCACATGCGATTTTGTCGAGTCTTTAAGTCACTAAAGTGGTCGGGCAGTTGATTTGCTAAAGACTGCAAATCTATTATCTTTTGGACTTCTCTCGGTCTCAGCGGTGTCGCGGGTCATGGCGTGGATCCCGTGGATTGCCACGTGATTTCTCGACTTTTAGCATCAAGGGTTGATTCTCTCCCCTAAAGTCGGGAAAAGATGCTCGTCAAAAATGCAATCAGCAAAGCGAGCCGTATGTGGCACTACGCCACCGACTGCCCGGAGGCCAAGCAGAGGAATGGAAATGGCAATGGAGGCTCAGCGAAGAAGCCAACCGCTCCTCGTGCTCAGTGGAACCACATCGACGTGGAGGACGCCTATGATCAGCCGATAATCGTGGTTGGTAAGTTTTTATTGAATTCACGCTCAGTTTTGGTTCTCTTTGATTCTCGTGCAACGATTCATTCATATCAAGGGTAGTTGTGGAAAAGTATGGGTTGCACTAGGACCCTTAGAAGCCCCTTCAAGGCGTCGGCCCGCAGGAGGAGAAATGATGGCGGTGTAGGCTGTCCTGCAACCTCAACATCGGGAACCACAAATTTCCGTGGACCTCATAGTGTTGGAAACCCAGACCTTGGATGTAATCCTAGGCATGGATTGGTTGTCAAAGTTTGAAGGAACATTGATCGTGCTCAAGAAGTCTATTCTGCTCACCACCCCGAGCGTAAGAGGATCAAGTATGTAGCCAGCACAGCCAGATGAAGAATCAGTGCATTCCCTCACGGAGTTGTTCAGGAGGAAGTGCCAGAGGTGCAAGAATTTCCCGATGTGTTCCCGGAGGAATTACCAGGAATGCCACCGGACAGGGACATTGAATTTCTGATTGAGCTATTGCCCGACACAGCCCCAATATCCAAGAGACCTTATCGGGTGCCACCGAATGAGTTGAAAGAGATCAAGGATCAAATAAATGAATTATTGGAGAAAGGATATATTCGTGCAAGCTCATCACCTTGGGGAGCCCCAGTTCTTTTGGTAGAGAAGAAGGATGGAAGCTTGAGGATGGTTGTGGATTATCGTGCATTGAACGAAGTAACCATCAAGAACAAGTACCCTCTGCCCATGATCAATGACTTGTTTGATCAGCTAGTTGGAGCCAAGGTATTCTCTAAGATCGATCTTCGATCAGGGTATCATCAGTTGAAGATTCGTGAAAAGGATATACCCAAAACAGCATTCACTACCAGGTATGGTTTATATGAGTATACCGACATGTCATTTGGATTGACTAATGCTCCTGCATACTTCATGAATTTGATGAACAAGGTGTTCATGGAATATCTGGACAAGTTTGTCGTGGTGTTCATCGATGATATATTGATATTCTCCAAGAGCGAGGAAGAGCATAAGGAGCATTTGCGCCTAGTTCGAGAAACTTCGAGAACATCAGTTGTATGCCAAGTTCAGCAAATGTGAATTTTGGCTGAAGGAAGTTGGATTCCTCGACATGTTATTTCAGGAGAAGGAATAGCAGTTGATCCCGCCAAGGTTGAATCACCACCGATTGGCGCCACCCACCTCGACCAAGGAGATCCGCAGTTTTCTCGGACTCGCAGGATATTATCGGAGGTTCATTGAGAACTTCTCGAAGATTACCAAGCCCATGACTGAGCTGTTGAAGAAGGAAGCCAAGTATGTTTGGACCGAGGAATGTGAAGCCAGTTTTCAGAATTGAAGAAACGGTTGGTCACCGCCCAAAGGTTGATTTTGCGGACATACACAAGGAATACCAGGTTTATTGTGACGCTTCTCGTCAAGGACTCGGAGGAGTATTGATGCAGGAAGGTAAGGTTGTAGCTTATGCCTCCGCACAGCTACGGCCTCATGAGATGAATTATGCCACGCATGATTTGGAGTTAGCAGTGTAGTGCATGCACTCAAGACTGGAGACATTTCATCGGAAATCGCTGTGATGTCTACACAGATCACAAGAGTTTGAAGTATATCTTCACGCAGAAGGAATTGAACCTCAGGCAGAGGAGATGGCTAGAGTTGATAAAGGACTACGACATGAGACTGCATTACCACCCCGGTAAAGCTAATGTTGTAGCAGATGCTTTGAGCCGTAAGAGTTATGTGAATACCCTTACAGCAGGAGGATTACCCCAAGAGTTAGTCGATGACCTCAGAGATCTCCGACTGGAGATAGTTCCGAGAGGATTTGTTGCAACTCTGGAAGTTCAGTCCACTTTGACCGAAAGGATTCGTGAAGCCCAGAAGTCGGACAAGGAAATCGATGAGATAAAGCAAAAGATGGAGGAAGGAAAAGCTAAAGGATTCCGTAAGGATGAACACGGAACTATACGGTTTGAGGATCGATTATGTGCCCAATGATCCCGAGCTCGAAGCTAATTCTTCAGAGGCTCATGATTCACCGTATTGATTCATCCCGCAACACCAAGATGTACCTGGATTTAAAGCAAAGTTTCTGGTGGACAGGTATGAAGAAGGATATTGCCGAGTACGTAGCAGTATGCGATGTTTGTCAACGTGTAAAGGCAGAACATCAGAAGCCAGCAGGGTTGCTTCAACCTTTGCCGATTCCCGATTGGAAATGGGAGAAACTTGGTATGGATTTCATCACAGGATTACCCAGGACCCGTTCAGGTTATGACTCTATCTGGGTAGTGGTTGATCGTTTGACTAAGGTAGCTCACTTCATTCCCGTGAAGACTACCTATACCAGTGCTAAGTTGGCCAAAATATACATGACCAGGATCGTATGTCTGCATGGAGTTCCGAGGAAAATCGTGTCAGATAGAGGAACGCAGTTTACCTCAAAGTTTTGGAAGCAGCTGCATGAAACTTTGGGTACGAGGCTGAATTCAAGACAGCTTTTCATCCGCAGACAGATGGATGCACCGAGAGAGTCAATCAGATTACGGAAGACATGTTGAGAGCTTGTGTGCTAGACTATGGGTCTAGCTGGGATGATAATTTGCCATACGCAGAGTTCTCATACAACAACAGTTATCAATCCAGTTTGAAGATGGCCCCTTTCGAAGCTCTATACGGAAGGAGGTGTAGGACACCATTGCTGTGGGATAGTGTTGGAGATCGATCACTTTTCGGTTCCGACCTTATCAAGGATTCCGAAGAGAAAGTCAAGCTGATTCGAGACAGGCTCAAGATAGCACAACATGACGATGTAAGAGTTATGCCGACAAGAACGCAAGGAGGTGACTTACGAATTGGGAGACCGAGCATATCTTCGTGTGTCTCCACTTCGTGGAATCAAGAGGTTTGGAGTCAAGGGAAAGTTAGCACCCCGATTCATTGGCCCCTACAAAATCCTCGAACGTCGTGGAGAAGTTGCATACAAGTTGGAATTGCCGGAAGGATTGTCCGGAGTTCATGATGTCTTCCACGCTTCTCACCAAGAAGTGTCATGCCGACATGGCCGATGTTCCGTTGAGAGACACAAGGCCCTAGAGGCCATACAACTTGACAAAGATCTGACTTACAAGGAGAAACCCGTCCAGATTCTCGAGACCGCAAGCGAGTCACCCGCAGCAAGGTCATCAAGTTTTGCAAGGTGCTGTGGAGTCACCACACCGAGGAAGAAGCCACTGGGAACGCGAAGAAGATCTTCTTGAGACCATCCGCACCTATTTGTTAGTTAACCCGAATCTCGAGGGCGAGATTCATCTTAAGGTGGTAGGTTTGTAACATCCCAAATTTCCTATTTGGAATGTTTTACAATTATAGCTAAGCATCCTATGCATCCTGTTTGAATTTGAATGCCATTTGAAGTTTCAGAGAATTTTGAGTTTTGAATTTGAATTTCAAACTTTGGCGTGTGGGAATCATTTCAAAAACTAAGCCCGATAAATACTTGATCAAAAGTATGAGAGGAGCAAACATGACACTCCAAAAATATCAGAGGAAACAATGCCAAAAGATTTGGATTCAAATCTGAATTTTATTTGAATTTGAAAAAATGGATTTTTATAAAGTTTGATTTTGCCTTTGAAAAATGTTCAAATGAAAGGAATATTCCCTGATCATTTTGGTATATATATACCCTATATAAAATATTTATAGATATTGTTTTATTTCTGTTTTTGTTTTATTTAAAAAATAAAGTTTTAAAAAGAAAACTCCCTGGGCGCCAGCCAAAGCACCCCAGCCCAGCCAGCCGCCAGCACTCGCCTCACTGGCCCGAGCCAGCTGCCCACTGCCAGCCACCGACCGAGCCAAGCCCAGCTCCCTCGCCTGCTCGCCTGATTCCCTAGGCTTCGCCACCCGCCGCCTCACCCTCCTCTCTCTCTCGACCCGTGGGCCCGCCCCTCTTCTTCCCCGCCGCGCCAAGACGCCGGAGATCGCGGATCGAAGAATCCGGGATCCCGATCGCCTGATCGACCCAAGCCGCCTGACCCCTGTGCTATAAAAGCCGAGCCCTCCGCACCCCATTCCCCCCCCTAGCCTCGCGGACCCTCTCCTCTCTCTCCGAGCTCACGGAGACTCGAGCTCGCCACGCCGCCATAGTCGCCGCCGACGCCCCTAGTCCACCCCGACCACCCCCAACACCACCAACCCCTCCCGTGCTCCCCAAGATCCTCCCGACGACTCGCGGAGCTCACCGACGCCTTGAAGCCCTGACGACGCCTCCGCCCGCCGCTGTCCCGAGTCCGTAAGCCACCGCATCACCTCCCGTCCGATCCTAGATCAACGCCTCGATTAGAACCCCGAAGGGGTAAGTTTTATTTAGAAAACCGGCCGTCCAATCGGTTTATTTTAGGTTAGGTTTTTATTTTTTTTAGGCCCGGTTCGTTTTAGTTAACCCTAGGGCCCGTTTAGACTATTTAACGCTTAGTGCAGTATAGGCCCATTAGGCCTTTTTCTTTTATTTTGATTTTCTGTTTTAGCCGAATAGTTCCTGTTTTCAAAAATTTATATCTTTTATTCTGTTTAATATTTTTAGATGATTCTTTTTTTGTTGGATTGCAAATTTTATGTAGTTTCTGTAGAATATATATTTAGCTATGTTAAAAATAATTAAAATTGCCTTATTTTAGTTTTGGTCAGAATAGTAAATCTGCTATAACTTTAGTTAGAAAAATTATTTTTGCATGATTCTTTTTGCCCCAACTTTATTTTGTCCTTGCCAAACCCTAGAAATTAACTTGGGTATTTTAGGATTAATAAATAATTAGTTTTAAGCAGAATCCTATTAATCCTAATTAATTAACCAGTTCCTGTTTTCCTAATATTTTAATTAGTAAATGAATTTATTTTTAACTTGTGATTTGTTATTCTAGGTTAGTTTCTGTCACTTTAGTAGATGAACTTTTATTTATAATTAATAAAAGTTTTAAATTATTTTTCTTAATGGAAATTGGATTAGGCCTAATATGAGTTTTATAATAGCTTTTTAATTAATTCTTTTTGCTCCTAGTTGCTTAGTGAAACCTTTTCTGTTAAGTTAACTTAAAACCATGATTAGGTTATATTAAGGAATTTTTGCTATATAACAACTATTTTAGTTATTGTTTGGAGTAGGGAAAAACTTTGAGTTGTTTTCTTTGAGTTTTCCTTTTTGATTTGGTTTTGATTGTTTTGTTGTGTTACTTTTGTTATGTTGTGTTATGTGATCCTATTGCTTTGTGCTGATTGTGCTATTGTTTGTCTCGGTAGAGTTTCCGGAGTGCGAAGCTTGCTACTACGACTCTTTAGCTTACGAGGATCATCAGCAAGGCAAGTTTTGATCATGTTATTTCTATACCTATGTTTTGTGCATTAGTAGTTGTCACCACCCCACCATGTATGCAGTAGTGAAATCTTGAAGTCATTAAACTTGAGTAGTATCATGTGGTAGGATGAACCAATCCCCTTGTTACCATGACCCCGGGACGTAGTAGTTATTTTGCTATGCTCGTAGACGGGATTTGGGATGAGTGAAATTCATAAGCAAGATGTGAGAGTCAATGATGATGACAACCCCATGGACTACAATGATCAAGATGGACTTGGAAAATCACTACTGGGTGGAGGATTTGTGGGCACCTGGAGCACCCAAGGTGGCGGGATGCATGGAGAAGCGCCATGACATCCTGCGGGAAAGCTTCACCCAGCCACGAAGAGAAGGATGGATGCCCCATGACCGAAGCTTACTCGTGCAGCCGCAAGCCATTATGGGCTCTGGCTGGGTTGACCCTAGTAGTGACGCTGGCTGGACGGTACTACGAGAAGTAGACGAACGGTAGGATTGGATGGGTACCGCAAGGGCCGAAGAACTCTTTGGAAGACCCTGTTTATCTGGTCCGCCTTCAAACACCATGAAGTGCGAAGACTTTAAAGGAGGGAATGATTCTTGCGGGGAAAGTGCGCAACCCTCTGCAGAGTTAAAGATCTAATCGATTAGCCGTGTCCCCGGTTACGGACATTTGAGCCTCTGGAACTTGGAAGTATTCGGATATCTCAACATTAAAACTAATGAATAAATTTGAGGGGTTTTATGACTTAATAATTTGGGAACGAGATATTGGTTGGCGGAACCATCTCAATAACTACCAACAATTGTAGTAATTTGCAAGCAAGTCCACTGTAGTAGGGTAAAATTTGTTTTTCGCAAAATGATGAAACTTAGAGCTCCACAGCCAAAAATGCATATAGTGTTAGTAACTTTATTATCGTTATTCTTCATGACTTGCCAGCTTATTCCAAAAGCTGACCTACATGGCTGCAACGTATTATGTTGCAGAGATATATTCCGATCAGGAGTGAGGCTACGCTCCGCGTTTGGCGATTGCCCTTTGGAGTCGGATGGACTCGCTTATCTTCGACGCTTCCGCAGTGTTATTAGTTTAATTCTCATGAGTTGGCCTTGAGCCAAATTTATTCCCTTGTAATAAAGACTCTATATGAGAATCGTTTAATGATATTCAGGTGTGATTGAACTTTGATTACTTTATCGATGTACTGTGGGTACCAGCATGATCTTGGGATGGTGCATACGTAGATTTGACCGATTTTAGGTCAGGTCGCTACAGAAGGGAGGTGTCGACTCTGGTGGGTTTCTGAACTATTAAATCAGAATGGCACGTGGGATACTAAAATTCTGAACCATTTCTTCCTGCCTGATATTGTTGAGATCATGAAGATACCACCCTCTTTGAGAATCGAAAATGACTTCATTGGATGGGTGCCAGAGACAAGTGGGCAATTCTCAGTACGTTCAGCTTAACAGTTAGCATTAAATGAAAATCACAACTCGGCAACCTTGTCCACAAGTAATAGACTAGAGGGTCATCGAGATGGATGGCAGGCGATATGGTCCTGCCCAGCGCCACCCAAGGTATTGGCTTTCTCCTGGAGATTAGCGACTGATACTCTAGCAACCTGGTAAACAAGAACAACCGCACTATGGAGCCTTCAAATATTTTTCCCGGTTTGTGGTGTTGAGCCGGAGGAATCCTTTCATGTGTTCTAGAGATGCCCTAGTGCTAAGCGACTTTGGAAGGAGATGTCTGGATTATGGAGCTGTCTGATGAGAGAACTCTAAAGCCAACATGACACGAATGGTTCTTACAATGGATTTGTCAATTGAACGAACCTATGTGTGTCATGTTGTTATAGCGTATATGGCATGTCAGGAATGAAGTAGTTCATTTCAAGCCTGCACCTCCAGTGCATGTGTCTGCTAGATTCGTTGATAGCTACTTGACGCCCGTCCATGCTATTGATATACATGTTCACGATCCTATAAAGGGAAAGGGAATCGCAGTACAGCATGCCAGGCACCATGTCTGTACATGTGGTAACGACTCTCTTAATTTGCCCTGGACAGTCTCATCTTTGGGCCGTGTAAAGCTCAGTGCAGATGGATCTTTCTCTCATGGAATTGGTGGTGCTGGAATGGTACTTAGTGATCATTTGGGAAGTACCATCTTCACTTATTGCAGACATCTGCCCATTTGCTATGATGCACTTGAAGCTGAGCTTCGAGCTATCATAGAAGGTTTGATGCTCTCACTGCAATGGAGTACGTTACCAACTGATATTGAATCAGATTGTCTGCAAGGTGTTTCTGTGATGCAGAGTAAAGGAAGCAGCAGATCGAAATATGCCCAATTGTGTTGGAGATCAATGAATATATGAAGGAACGGAATTCTTGTATTACTCACATCCGTGGTAGCCGAAATATTGCTAGCCACTATATGGCAAATTTTGGTAGGACTAGTGATCGTACGGCTACCTGGCTTGGTTCTAGGCCGAAGAGGCGGAGACAGGACCCAGGTCCCCAGGGCCTGGGCCCGGGGCGTGTGGCAATTCCTTTGGTGACTATAGTGTTACCGGAGATGTGAGGCCCAAATCCAGGGCATTGCTTGATAGCGCCTGCCAAAAGTTCGCGTTGACTGAGCCATACATTTGTGTTTGATGAACACCAAATATTTGGTGCGCCTCGCCCTCCTCAACGCCCCACGACGGCGACCCGTGTACCGCACCACACCTTTGCATCGCCTTCTTCCCTACGGCACCACACTTGTACGTACTAATATCTCCGTCGCGTGATCAATCCCAAGGTCGTGGGGTATAGCCGTATAGGCAGCGGCATATTCCCCAGTCCGCTTACATGTGTGACATGACGGGTTGTGCTCGCGCATTTGCCACTTGCATCCACAGGCCATTTCCTGTCGATCGGACCCTTTGCCTCTTCTTTCGGCTCATGGATGGGCACGATGTGCGTGGATGGTGTCATGTGTTGATCGTTCTCTCCCGCAGTTCAGTAACCACACAACTTTTAAACAATCTCGCTAAGCAGCCCATAATATAATGCTGGTGCTAGAGCCCCCGTGATGGATTGACCTGCTTTAGAAGACGAGTAATCGTGCGTTCAACAACCTGACATCATGATTCGACTATGTATGTATGCATGCACGCACACCGCGTCTGCAGTCCTGCGCCATCTCGACGCATAGTTTTGTCAGTTCAGACAGGGCACGTCCCTCAGGATTATGTTCTGCTTCCGATCCGATCAATCGACACTCAACGATCTCTCTCGTCGCGCAAATCTATCCTATCCCCACGTGGTCGCATGCATCGGCCATTGCCAACGAATGCTTTGGAAACACACCAGAACTTTGGTGAGATGATTTTCATTGCTCCAATCCATCCAACAACGCCCGATGTCGATGATACAGGCGACGACGTTATGTGCGTTGGATGTGGCTAGGTCTCATCGATCGAGATTTAATTAAGTCTCGGTCAAATGACATAGCATGCTAAAGAGAAAAGAAAACTGGAAAAGATACATGAATCCAAATGTAAGATCTCACGGATATAGCATCAATCGAGATATACGAAGTCTCGGTCGACTTATGCGCTTATTGAGATGAGAAAAGAAAACTGGAAAAGATACATGAATCCAAATGTAAGATCTCACGGATATAAAGATCAATCGAGATATAACGAAGTCCGGTCGACTTATGCGTTTATTGAGATGAGACAAGCAGAAGACCTTTCCTATTCGTGCGTTCAATAGGAAATTGCGCCCATACTTGTATATTAGCCGGCCCATACTCAGTACGAAAGGTTGCCATTTTCTTCTTTAGCTTTTCTTTCATTTTTTCTGTTTTCCTGTTTTAAACTTATGTTTTGTTTTCGCCTTTTATTTCTTCGCAGACACATGAATATTTTACACTAACAAATATGTTGCACGATTAACTCTTTCTAAATACATGATTTTTTTTCATTTTTGTCTGATGGAATGTTTTATAATATGAGATGATTCATTTTAAATACGTGAACATTTATATTCTAGTTTATCGGAATTTTTATTTTTATAATATATAAATATTATCCTTCTTGCAAAAAATATAAATATTTATCCTTTATCAAAAATATAAACCTTCAGAAAAAAAGAAATTTGTATGTACTGTAATTTTGCATTTTCTCAGAAAAATGGAATCGGCACTACTAGCTAATCTGGATCCTTTTTCCTTTTAGTTCCTGACGTTTTCCTTGTGATCATTATGAGCGTTACATATTTAAACTCATGCAGGTGGATTCATGCAAAATTATTAGGGGCAGCCGAGTACTACGATGCAATGAACTGAAAGAAATAGAATAAAGATCAATTCCCCATGTATGCATCATTGGGGCTAGCCAAATATTACATCCGTCTCAAAATTCTTGTATTAGATTTGTCGTAGAATTTTGCGACGGAGGGAGTATAAAGTAGAAGCCGCGGCAAACAGCCGCATTCCGCGAGTAGCTAGCCACGAGCAATCCCAGAGTATAGTGGCTACTGCGTGTTCTGATCTTACAAACATGATTGAGATGCCATGCTATCAACTTGACGTGGATGCGTCCAAGTTGCTTTCTCACTCCCCCTATCAATCCTAGCTACTGTACTTAGATGGTTTTGTGCTCTGGTTTATGGGCCTAAGGGCATCTCCAGCCACGCCCCCAGAAGGCCTTCCTGCGCGATTTTTCACGCCGTCGAAAAACGCCCAACGCGCTTCTCAGAGCCCGATTTTACGCGGCTTGGGCGAAAACAGCGCCGCGTATCCAGCCCGAACCAAGGCGCGGAGGCGCTTAAGGCGCCGGGCGAAGCTGTTTTGGCGTGAAAGACGCTGGCCAGCCAGCGTCGGCGACTTCGGCCTCGTCTTCCCCTAACGGCCTCGTTTCGCTGAATCAATGGCAAAGGCTGCCGCCGGTCAGCCTTGCCATTGATTCCTCACGGCGGCGCTCACGGACGGCGGCCGACGCCCTCCTCGCTACGCCAGACACACGGGTGCGGCCCGGCTATAAAGCCGGCGGCCTCCACTACGCTGTGCCCACACCAGCCCCGCCGCCGCCCAGCCCTCCCTCTCCCTGCCTCTCCCGAGCGCCGCCAGCAGCCCCTCCTCTACCTCTCCCGAGCCCGCCCAGCCCCGCCGCCGCCATGGCGTAACGCTTCCCGAGACGAGGCGGCGCTAACGGCTGCCGCCGCCGTTCGCTCCGCGAACAGAGTCCTGCCTCGTTCGGCGAACATCCGCGCCGCCGGACATGCGTGCCGGGCCAACGGGTGGAGACTCAGCGCGGGGAGTTCCCATTCCCCGCTGTTCGACGCCGCGTGGCGGCCGGCATTGCCGCCGAGGAGGTCGAGATCGCGCGCTGCCCTCACCGACACCCAACTCTCCCTCCGCCAGTACGCCGCCTACAACCACGCGGCTTGGGCGGCGTATTTCGAGCGCCGCCAGCAGCAGCGATTGGCATCCACCAATGGCGCGCCGGTGGTCGGCGGCCGACAGAACATCGAGGGGCGCCACCTCTGGTGGGGCGTCCCCGGCCGCACACTCGAGGGCGTGCTCACGTACCTCGAGGGCGGCTAGGGCCCACCGTTGGCGTACCCCCCGGCGCAGCACCGACGCGTCGGGCCATGGGCGCCAAGGAGGTTCGGGTCCTCCTCCTCCTCTTCCTCCTCCCGATCCTCATCGCACTCCTCCGACACTCCGGCCCTGCTCGGCGTCAAGGCCGAGCCAGCGGCGGTCGCCGCCGGCGGCGCGACTCGCAGCGCCGCATCGCATCATCAATGAGGGCAGCCGCGCGCCTCCTCCTCGCCGGCTCCTCCGCGCTTCGCTGCGAAAAGACGGAGCCGGGCTGGCGCCGGTGAAGACGGAGCGGAGCTGGCGCCGTGAAGGCGGAGTTCGGACGACGACGCGCGGTCCTAGAATGGGCGCGCCAGACTCCATTGCGATGGAGAAGGCGCCCGAGAAGGTGAAGGAGCGCCAGCCGCTGCCCCGCACCGCTTCGAGGAGCGCCGACGCGGCCGCGATGAAGACGGGGTCGCCGTCCTATGCGACAGCGACGACGACGACGACGCGCCGCCGCCAGTCCGCCATGGCGACGCCGGGTCCAGCAGGGGCGCCCGCGTCAAGGAGGAGAAGGTCGACGACGACGATGGCGGCGACGACTTCAGCCCCGTTCTTTTTTATATTAGGTTAATGTAATGAAAATGCGCGAATTTCGCTGAAATCTGCCATGTTTAGCCGAAATTTAACTACTTTTTACCATAACTTCGCCGAACGGCCCTTTTTTTTAATATGCGCCTGGGGGCCGACGGCTGGGGACCGACTCGCCCCAGGGTCATTTTTTACGCCGGCTCACCCCCAGGTGGCGCTTTTAGACGCCCCCTGGGGGCCAACGGCTGGAGATGCCCTAACCTAACTGAATAAATTAACATGATGGCCACTCACAAGGGAACAGAACCCCTGTCCTGGGTTCCAATTATTGCCTCTAAACTACAGGCAATCGCAGCAGTGGAGACACATACAGTTGTGACAGCTCGCTGGCCGCTGGGGCTACTCGCTCACCACGCTAGCACGCCGCCTACTTGCGGCGCGCGATGAGAGAACCTTCTGCTAATCTAACTGCTTTTTGCCACTAGCTCGCACAACATGTGTTCATTATTCCTCCAATCGTCCAGTAGTATTAATTATATATGTTTAATGTATGGAGCATATGAGTAAATCGTGCCATGTAGTACAAGAAGCTGTCCTACTCCTATTTGTGATTTGTTTCCCCCCGACAGTTCCTATCTCTGAATTTGACTATGAACATTGCGTCTGCATGCAGTCCTGCGCCATCTCGCATTGTTTTATGAGTTCAGATAGGCACGTTAAAGATTATATTCTGCTGCCGGTCGTTGCTCAACGACCCATCTCGCTCGCTCGCTCGCTTGCTCGTCATGCAGATGTCCATACATATTTTATCGCCTGCGGGATCTAATGACAGAAGCGTAACCATCATCAGAGTTCAGAGTAGTTAACTGAGCAAGTGGATATATAGATAGCGCGGCCTCTCCTTGAGACCAGGAAAAGAGATGGTCTCGCTGCGATCTCGTTCGGTAGGTGCATGCATGCATGCATGTTTCGAGAACGTTGGTTCGTTGGCGGTGATCGATCGACGCATACTACGACGTGTGGATAGATCCTCGATGGATCGGCGTTGACGGCCTCGATGCTCGATCTGGTGTTCCGGCCGGTTCCAACGACGGCCGACAGCAGAATTTTGTGGAGATCGCGGGGGCGCGACCCGACACCCCCGGCAGATCTCGATACGGGAGGTTTTTATAGGGCGCAGGGTGAAGAGAAGCGACGTCACCGCAGGAAGCAACCCGACCGAATCGATGGGAATCTCGTGCTCTCGTCACGGGGAACGATGGTCTGGAATCTAATTTTCGATCCAGAGATGGACGACGACGACGCAGCCGGCAATCCGCAAGTGGCGTGGATGCGCGCGTGCTGGCATGTGGGCGATCGGGGGGAGATCGAGGTGGTGGAGGAAGTGCCGATTGCGGCGTGGTGTTGGTGGCGAGCCAGGGGAGATGCACGGGACAGCCGGTGGCCGGTATGATCGGTAGATGCGCTGCTGCACGCATGCTCTGCGGGTGGGTTGGGGAGCCGCGTGTCTCGTCATACCGTGGCGAGGTCCGCAACTCCCCCGGCGAGTCCGGTCCAAGGTTGCGGAGCGAGAGCGAACGTCGTAGACGAATTAGTCAAACACGCGAAAATAAATGACACAGAGAGATATGAAGGAGACCAGCTTTATTAATCAATGATCAGGGGGTTACAATGATGGTTCCTCGTTGCTTTATATAGGGACTAGGGGGTCAAGGGATAAGTACCCACTTAACGTAAAGTGGGGGAAATGGGAGGGGCTAGCCCGTGTGATACGCACGAGGCCGCCGCCACCCCTCGGTGGCCCCGGTTTCCCAACACTCCCCCTTGGGTAATTATCCGTATATCCATGCCTCAAAACTCCGAAAAACCCAGTGAGAAAAAATATGGAGAAAGAGCACACAGTATACGTTGTTGTGTTGCACGAATTGCCTCGTCAAAAACCTCGTGTGAGAAACATCAGGAAAACTCACTCAAGGAAAAAAGAGTACAATCCACTCAACCATCAAGTTGAGTACTGATCATCAGGATTGAGATTTTAGTGACGAGTTTGTGAAGTTTCTTCCCCTGAACCTTGCATCTCTCTAAGTCTCATCATACCGATTCCACACACATCTCTCTAAGGTTGATGCCGGTAATGATTTAGTGAACATATCAGCATGATTGTCACAGGACTTAGTATGCAAAACTCTCACCTCGTTCAACTGCTGCAGCTTATGTGCATAGAAGAACTTGGGACTAATATGCTTCGTGAGGTTACTCTTCACATAACCCATCTGGACTTGTGCAACACAAGCAACATTATCTTCATAGATAATGGTAGGGGTTTGTACGGTGTTCAGCCCACATGTCTCCTGAATGTGGCCGATCATCCGCCGAAGCGATACACATTCTTTTGACGCTTCGAATAGTGCCATGATTTTCGAGTGGTTCGTGGAAGTCGACACAAGAGTTTGCTTGGACGATTTCCAGGAAAACGCAGTTCCACCACATAGGAAAATATATCCAGTCTGCGATTTGCAATCATGCGGGTCCGATAGATACCCAGCATCGGCATAGCCTATAATAGATAGGTCTTGATTCCTTTTATAAAACAGGACAAGATCTTTGGTCCCTTGCAGGTACCGGAAGACGTCCTTGACACCTTTCCAATGTCTTTTGGTAGGTTCAGAATCAGATCTCGAAGCAAACCGACGGCGAACGCAATGTCTGGCCGTGTATAGTTTATAGATACATGAGTGCTCCAACTGCACTCAGGTAAGGAAATTCTGGTCCCAGAGTTTCCTCCCCCTCTTCCTTTGGCCTGAACAGGTCCTTGTCTGGCTGTAAAGACCTCCCGACCATCGGGGTCTTAGAAGGATATGCCTTATCAAATCCAAATCTTTCCAACACCTTCGGGTGTAGGCCGATAGTGCACTAGAATCCCATCGGGGAATGCTCAAGTTGTAGACCTAAACAGAACTTGGTTTTACCCAAATCCTTCATCTCAATTCCGACATCGGTAGGAACTCGCTTCCTCAATATCCTCGGTGTACCGATTATGTTTAAGTCGCCCACGTGCACCGAGATTATACTGTAATCCGCCTTGGGATCGCTGTATGAAAACACATGGGCAATCTTTATTGCTCGTAGCCCTTCTCATGAAGGAAATCGCTAAGCGATTGTACCACATTCTACCAGACTGTTTGAGTCCGTGCGATTGCCTTTTGAAGTTGAACACTGTATAGACCCTGTTTGCTCTATCATGGTTCGAACAGGATACCTTCCGAACCTTCATGTATATGTTCAATCCAAGTTACCATACAGGTAAGCAGTGACAACATCCATTAGTTTCATTTTCAAGCCCATGTTTACTGCCATCGAGATCAAGTATTTAAAGGTAACTCCATCCATGACCGGGAATAAGTCTCCTCAAAATCGACACCTGGTCGTTGAGTGAACCCTTGAGCGACGAGCCTTGCTTTGTATCGTACTACCTTATTATTTTCATCTCTCTTCAACAAAAACCCACCTATGGCCAACAGGGCGAATGTGGGGAGGAGTTCACAAACTGGTCCTAACACCTTCCTTTTATTGAGAGATAATAATTCGGCAGTAATTGCCTGCTGCCAATCTTTTCAATCCGACCTTTTCTTGCAATCAGCGAGCGTGTTAGGCTCAGGGTCAAGATCTATGATTGAGGCAATTTTCGTAGCAAAGTTAATATCGACAATCACCATTGCTCGGTTCAGGGATTCCCCCGTATAAATATAATTTATGGCCATTTCGTCATGGAGCGCATCCGGCGCAAACACTTGCTCTACCAATTTCCCATTATGGGAGCAAGGTCCTTTAGATTTCCCGCACCGATGTGTGCGCTCACATCTTCGCTGGGTGTTCCCCCTATGGGAAAGTTTAAGCCCGGAATTTCATGCACTGAATTTTCCATAATTGTGCCAGGTCTCAACTGGCTCCCGCTTCAATTTGGGGTACTTTGGCGACAAGCTGTAATAAATCTCTTATCCCTTTTCATCAAAGGCCCCCCAGTACTTGGGATTTGAGAAGCCGGATTTCTCGTCCTTTAGGCCTTTGGACGGAGCGGTATACCATCATTTTTCTTCGGTATTTCAACCCTTTCCGTGCATTGCGGCGCGTGCACATGCGATTTTGTCGAGTCTTTAAGTCACTAAAGTGGTCGGGCAGTTGATTTGCTAAAGACTGCAAATCTATTATCTTTTGGACTTCTCTCTCAGTCTCAGCAGTGTGCGGGTCATGAGCGTGGATCCCCGTGGATTGCCACGTGATTTCTCGACTTTTAGCATCAAGGGTTGATTCTCTCCCCTAAAGTCGGGAAAAGATGCTCGTCAAAATGCAATCAGCAAACGAGCCGTGTGGTGACACCACCGTCATGGGGTCCAGATACCTGATTATGGACACAGTCTCATAACCAACGTATATCCCCGACTTACGGAGCGGGCCCATCGCCAATCGCCGAGGGGGTGGTATTGGTACATATACCTGGCAACCGAACCTACGAAGGTGGGAAATTTTCGGTGCCGACCCTTGTGCAAGTTGAACAGGAGAGTGGATGTTGTAGGCCGACGGTCGAAAGTTGATGAGATTAGCCGCGTGTAACACCGCGTGGCCCCAACATGTAGTTGGTAAATTACAACCCTGAAGGAGCGGTCGGGCAATGAATTTAATTCTTTTAATCAATGCCTCGGCAAGTCCATTTTGTGTATGAACATGTGGTACCGAGTGCTCAACTTTGATTCCCATTGCCATGCAATAATCATCGAACGCCTTTGAAGTAAATTCTTCGGCGTTGTCCATTCGAATAGACTTTATACGATAATCCGGGAAATTATTCCTCATTTGTATGATCTGAGATATCAACTTTGCAAAGGCATGGTTCCGTGTCGACAGCAGGCAAACATTGGACCATTTAGAGGAAGCATCAATGAGCACCATGAAATACCGAAACGGCCCTATGAGGGGCTGAATTGGACCGCATATTGTTGGGGAACGTAGCAATTTCAAAAAAAATCCTACGCACACGCAAGATCATGGTGATGCATAGCAACGAGAGGGAAGAGTGTTGTCCATGTACCCTCGTAGATCGAAAGCGGAAGCATTAGCACAACGTGGTTGATGTAGACCGATCAAGTACCAAACGCACGGCACCTCCGAGTTCAGCACGCGTTCAGCCCGATGACGTCCCTCGAACTCCGATCCAGCCGAGTGTTGAGGGAGAGTTTCGTCAGCATGACGGCGTGGTGACAATGTTGATGTTCTACCGATGCAGGGCTTCGCCTAAGCACCGCTACAGTATTATTGAGGTGGACTATGGTGGAGGGGGGTACCACACACGGCTAAGAGATCAATGATCAACTGTTGTGTCTAGGGTGCCCCCCTGCCCCCGTATATAAAGGAGCAAGGGGGAGGTGCGGCCGGCCAGGGAGGAGGTGCGCCAGGAGGAGTCCTACTCCTACCGGGAGTAGGACTCCCCCCCCCCCCTCCTTTCCATGTTGGACTAGGAGAGAGAGAGGGGGAAGAGGTGGAGGGGAGGAAGGAAAGGGGGGCGCCGCCCCCTCTCCTTGTCCTATTCGGACTGGGGGGGCGCGCCCCCCTGGCCTCCTCTCCTCTCTTCCACCAAGGCCCACTAAGGCCCATTAAGTTCCCGGGGGGTTCCGGTAACCTCCCAATACTCCGGAAAAATCCTGATTTCACCCGGAACACTTCCGATATCCAAACATAGGCTTCCAATATATCAATCTTCATGTCTCGACCATTTCGAGACTCCTCGTCATGTCCGTGATCACATCCGGAACTTCGAACAACCTTCGGTACATCAAAACATTTAAACTCATAATATAATTGTCATCGTAACGTTAAGCGTGCGGACCCTACGGGTTCGAGAACTATGTAGACATGACCGAGACTCGTCTCTAGTCAATAACCAATAGCCGAACCTAGATGCTCATATTGGTTCCCACATATTCTACAAAGATCTTTATCGGTCAGACCGCATAACAACATACGTTGTTCCCTTTGCCATCGGTATGTTACTTGCCCGAGATTCGATCGTCGGTATCTCAATACCTAGTTCAATCTCGTTACCGGCAAGTCTCTTTACTCGTTCCGTAATACATCATCCTGCAACTAACTCATTTAGTTGCAATGCTTGCAAGGCTTAAGTGATGTGCATTACCGAGAGGGCCCAGAGATACCTCTTCGACAATCGGAGTGACAAATCCTAATCTCAAAATACGCCAACCCAACAAGTACCTTCGGAGAGACCTATAGAGCACCTTTATAATCACCCAGTTACGTTGTCACGCTTGGTAGCACACAAAGTGTTCCTCCGGTAAACAGGAGTTGCATAATCTCATAGTCATAGGAACATGTATAAGTCATGAAGAAAGCAATAGCAACATACTAAACGATCGTGTGCTAAGCTAATGGAATGAGTCATGTCAATCACATCATTCTCCTAATGATGTGATCCCGTTAATCAAATGACAACCCATGTCAATGGCTAGGAAACTTAACCATCTTTGATCAACGAGCTAGTCAAGTAGAGGCATACTAGTGACACTCTGTTTGTCTATGTATTCACACATGTATTATGTTTCCGGTTAATACAATTCTAGCATGAATAATAAACATTTATCATGATATAAGGAAATAATAATAACTTTATTATTGCCTCTAGGGCATATTTACTTCAGTCTCCCACTTGCACTAAAGTCAATAATCTAGATTACACAGTAATGATTCTAACACCCATGGAGCCTTGGTGCTGATCATGTTTTGCTCGTGGAAGAGGCTTAGTCAACGGGTCTGCACCATTCAGATCCGTATGTATCTTACAAATTCATTTCCAATTAGTACTATGTCATCCACATATAATATCAGAAATGCTACAGAGCTCCCACTCACTTTCTTGTAAATACAGGCTTCTCCAAAAGTCTGTACAAAACCAAATGCTTTGATCACACTATCAAAGCGTTTATTCCAACTCCGAGAGGCTTGCACTAGTCCATAAATGGATCGCTAGAGCTTGCACACTTTGTTAGCTCCCTTAGGATCGACAAAACCTTCCGGTTGCATCATATACAACTCTTCTTCCAGAAATCCATTCAGGAATGCAGTTTTGACATCCATCTGCCACATTTCATAATCATAAAATGCGGCAATCCCTAACATGATTCAGAGATACTTAAGCATCGCTACGAGTGAGAAGGTCTCATCGTAGTCAATTTCTTGAACTTGTCGAAAACCTTTTGCAACAAATCGAGCTTTGTAGACAGCAACATTACCGTCAGCGTCAGTCTTCTTCTTGAAGATCCATTTATTCTCTATTGCTTGCCGATCATCGGGCAAGTCAACCAATGTCCACACTTTGTTCTCATACATGGATCCCATCTCAGATTTCATGGCTTCAAGCCATTTTATGGAATCTGGGCTCACCATCGCTTCTTCATAGTTCGTAGGTTCGCATGATCTAGTAGCATGACTTCCGAACAGGATTACTGCACCACACTGTGCGGATCTTACTCTGGTTGATCTACGAGGTTCAAGAATAACTTGATCTGAAGTTCCATGATCATCATCATTAACTTCCTCACTAATTGGTGTAGGTGTCACAGAAACCGGTTTCTGTGATGAACTACTTTCCAATAAGGGAGACGGTATAGTTACCTCATCAAGTTCTACTTTCCTCCCACTCACTTCTTTCGAGAGAAACTCCTTCTCTAGAAAGGATCCATTCTTAGCAACGAATGTCTTGCCTTTGGATCTGTGATAGAAGGTGTACCCAACAGTCTCCTTTGGGTATCCTATGAAGACACATTTCTCCGATTTGGGTTCGAGCTTATCAGGTTGAAGTTTTTTCACATAAGCATCGCAGCCCCAAACTTTCAGAAACGACAACTTTGGTTTCTTGCCAAACAACAGTTCATAAGGCGTCGTCTCAACGGATTTCGATGGTGCCCTATTTAACGTGAATGCGGCCGTCTCTAAAGCATAACCCCAAAACGATAGCGGTAAATCAGTAAGAGAAATCATAGATCGCACCATATCTAGTAAAGTACGATTACGACGTTCGGACACACCATTACGATGTGGTGTTCCGGGTGGCGTGAGTTGCGAAACTATTCCGCATTGTTTCAAATGTAGACCAAACTCGTAACTTAAATATTCTCCTCCACGATCAGATCGTAGAAACTTTATTTTCTTGTTACGATGATTTTCAACTTCACACTGAAATTCTTTGAACTTTTCAAATGTTTCAGTCTTATCCTTCATTAAGTAGATATACCCATATCTGCTTAAATCATCTGTGAAGGTGAGAAAATAACGATATCCGCCACGAGCCTCAACATTCATCAGACCACATACATCTGTATGTATGATTTCCAACAAATCTGTTGCTCTCTCCATAGTACCGGAGAACGACGTTTTAGTCATCTTTCCCATGAGGCACGGTTCGCAAGTACCAAGTGATTCATAATCAAGTGGTTCCAAAAGTCCATCAGTATGGAGTTTCTTCATGCGCTTTACACCGATATGACCTAAACAGCAGTGCCACAAATGAGTTGCACTATCATTATCAACTTTGCATCTTTTGGATTCAACATTATGAATATGTGTATCACTACAATCGAGATTCATCAAAAATAGACCACTCTTCAAGGGTGCATGACCATAAAAGATATTACTCATATAAATAGAACAACCATTATTCTCTGATTTAAATGAATAGTCGTCTCGCATCAAACAAGATCCAAATATAATGTTCATGCTCAACGCTGGCACCAAATAACAATTATTTAGGTCTAAAACTAATCCCGAAGGTAGATGTAGAGGTAGCGTGCCGACCGCGATCACATCGACTTTGGAACCATTTCCCACGCGCATCGTCACCTCGCCCTTGGCCGTGTTCGCAATTAGTAGTCCCTGTTTCGAGTTGCAAATATTAGCAATGAACCAGTATCAAATACCAGGTGCTACTGCGATCTCTAGTAAGGTACACATCAATAACATGTATATCACATATACCTTTGTTCACCTTGCCATCCTTCTTATCCGCCAAATACTTGGGGCAGTTCCGCTTCAAAGACCGGTCTGTTTGCAGAGAAGCACTCAGCCAGGCTTAGGTCCAGACTTGGGTTTCTTCTCCTAAGAAGCAACTTGCTTGTTGTTCTTCTTGAAGTTCCCCTTCTTCTTCTCTTTGCCCTTTTTCTTGAAACTAGTGGTCTTATTGACCATCAACACTTTATGCTCCTTCTTGATTTCTACCTCCGCAGCCTTTAGCATTGCGAAGAGCTCGGAATCGCCTTATCCATCCCTTGCATGTTATAGTTCATCACGAAGCTCTTGTAGCTTGGTGGCGTGATTGGAGAATTCAGTCAATGATGCTATCATCCGAAAGATTAACTCCCAGTTGAATCAAGTGATTATTATACCCAGATATCTTGAATATATGCTCACTAACAGAACTATTCTCCTCCATCTTGCAGCTATAGAACTTATTGGAGACTTCATATCTCTCAATCCGGGCATTTGCTTGAAATATTAACTTCAACTCCTGGAACATCTCATATGCTCCATGACGCTCAAAACGTCATTGAAGTCCCGGTTCTAAGCCGTAAAGCATGGCACACTGAACTATTGAGTAGTCATCGACTTTGCTCGCCAGATGTTCATAACATCCGGAGTTGCTCTCTGCAGCAGGCTCGCACCCAGCGGTGCTTCCAGGCGTATTCTTCGTGCAGCAATGAGGATAATCCTCAAGTTACGGACCCAGTCCGTGTAATTGCTACCATCATATTTCAACTTTGCTTTCTCAAGGAACGCATTAAAATTCAACGGAACAACAGCACGGGCCATCTATCTACAATCAACATAGACAAGCAAGATACTATCAGGTACTAAGTTCATGATAAATTAAAGTTCAATTAATCATATTACTAAAGAACTCCCACTTAGAAAGACATCCCTCTAATCCTCTAAGTGATCACGTGATCCAAATCAACTAAACCATAACCGATCATCACGTGAAATGGAGTAGCTTTCAATGGTGAACATCACTATGTTGATCATATCTACTATATGATTCATGCTCGACCTTTCGGTCTCAGTGTTCCGAGGCCATATCTTCATATGCTAGGCTCGTCAAGTTTAACCCGAGTATTCTGCGTGTGCAAAACTGGCTTGCACCCGCTGTAGATGGACGTAGAGCTTATCACACCCGATCATCAAGTGGTGTCTGGCACAACGAAGTTTGGCAACGGTGCATACTCAAGGAGAACACTTTTATCTAGAAATTTAGCGAGAGATCATCTTATAATGCTACCGTCAATCAAAGCAAGATAAGATGCATAAAAGATAAACATCACATGCAATCAATATAAGTGATATGATATGGCCATCATCATCTTGTGCTTGTGATCTCCATCTCCGAATCACCTCTATGATTGACATCGTCACCGGCGCGACACCTTGATCTCCATCATAGTATCATTGTCGTCTCGCCAATCTTTTGCTTCTACGACTATCGTTACCGTTTAGTGATAAAGTAAAGCATTACAGGGCGATTGCATTGCATACAATAAAGCGACAACCATATGGCTCCTGCCAGTTGCCGATAACTCGGTTACAAAACATGATCATCTCATACAATAAAATTTATCATCATGTCTTGACCATATCACATCACAACATGCCCTGTAAAAACAAGTTAGACGTCCTCTATTTTGTTGTTGCAAGTTTTACGTGGCTGCTACGGGCTTAGCAAGAACCGTTCTTACCTACGCATCAAAACCACAACGATAGTTTGTCAAGTTGGTGCTGTTTTAACCTTCGCAAGGACCGGGCGTAGCCACACTCGGTTCAACTAAAGTTGGAGAAACTGACACCCGCCAGCCACCTGTGTGCAAAGCACGTTGGTAGAACCAGTCTCGCGTAAGCGTACGCATAATGTCGGTCCGGGCCGCTTCATCCAACAATACCGCCGAACCAATGTATGACATGCTGGTAAGCAGTATGACTTATATCGCCCACAACTCACTTGTGTTCTACTCGTGCATATAACATCAACGCATAAAACCAGGCTCGGATGCCACTATTGGGGAACGTAGTAATTTCAAAAACTTCCACGCACACGCAAGATCATGGTGATGCATAGCAACGAGAGGAGAGTGTTGTCCACGCACTCGTGAGACCGAAGCGGAAGCGTTAGCACAACGCGGTTGATGTAGTCGTACGTCTTCACGATCCGACCGATCAAGTATCGAACGCACGACACCTCCGAGTTCAGCACACGTTCAGCACGATGACGTCCCTCGAACTCCGATCCAGCTGAGTGTTGAGGAAGAGTTTCGTCAGCACGACGGCGTGGTGACGATGTTGATGTTCTACCGACGCATGGGCTTTGCCTAAGCACCGCTACAGTATTATCGAGGTGGACTATGGTGGAGGGGGGCACCGCACATGGCTAAGAGATCAATGATCAACTGTTGTGTCTAGGGTGCCCCCCTGCTCCTGTATATAAAGGAACAAGGGGGAGGTGCGGCCGGCCAGGGAGGGGCGCGCGGCCCTGCCCGGGCCTCCTCTCCTCTCTTCAACCGAGGCCCACTAAGGGCCATTTAGTTCCCGGGGGGTTCCGGTAACCTCCCGGTACTCTGGAAAAATCCCGATTTCACCCGGAACACTTCCGATATCCAAACATAGGCTTCCAATATATCAATCTTCATGTCTCGACCATTTCGGGACTCCTCGTCATGTCCGTGATCACAGCCAGAACTCCGAACAACCTTCGGTACATCAAAACATATAAACTCATAATATAACTATCATGGTAACGTTAAGCGTGCGGACCCTACGGGTTCGAGAACTATGTATACATGACCAAGACTTATCTCTTGTCAGTAACCAATAGCGGAACCTGGATGCTCATATTGGTTCCCACATATTCTACGAAGATCTTTATCGGTCAGACTGCATAACAACATATGTTGTTCCCTTTGTCATCGGTATGTTACTTGCCCGAGATTTGATCGTCGGTATCTCAATACCTAGTTCAATCTCGTTACCAGCAAGTCTCTTTACTCGTTCCGTAATACATCATCCCGCAACTAACTCATTTAGTTGCAATGCTTGCAAGGCTTAAGTGATGTGCATTATCGAGAGGGCCCAGAGATACCTCTCCGACAATCGGAGTGACAAATCCTAGTCTCGAAATACGCCAACCCAACAAGTACCTTCGTAGACACTTGTAGAGCACCTTTATAATCACCCAGTTACGTTGTGACGTTTGGTAGCACACAATGTGTTCCTTCGGTAAACGGGAGTTGCATAATCTCATAGTCATAGGAACATGTATAAGTCATGAAGAAAGAAATAGCAACATACTAAACGATCGTGTGCTAAGCTAATGGAATGGGTCATGTCAATCACATCATTCTCCTAAAGATGTGATCCCGTTAATCAAATGACAACCCATGTCAATGGCTAGGAAACTTAACCATCTTTGATCAACGAGCTAGTCAAGTAGAGGCATACTAGTGACACTCTTTTTGTCAATGTATTCACACATGTATTATGTTTCCGATTAATACAATTCTAGCATGAATAATGAACATTTATCATGATATAAGGAAATAATAATAACTTTATTATTTCCTCTAGGGCATATTTCCTTCACATATTTCCCCTTGGATACGTTCCAAGAACGCGGGGATATCATCCCTCATCTTGAGGGGCGATGGCCTAATGAGTAACTTCCCCTTAGCGCATGCGGAGCACACGAAATCATCGGGATTCGGGAAGTTCTTCACGTGAACATTATGGCCATGCGAGTTGTTAATTATATTTATCATCATCCTAAGTCCGGGGTGGCCTAACCTATCATGCCAGAGGCAGAAGAGTTCAGAGCTTCTAAAGACGGTCTTGAGGGTAGTGTACACGGGCGGTGCTACTATCTTAGTGTAGTATAGCCCTGTGTCAAAAGAAGGAAGCCTTTCGATAACACGTTTACCACCTGCATCCCGCTTTGTGATGAGTAGGCACTCCTTGCCGTTTTCATCGTCGGTCTCAGCATGGAAACCTTTAGCGCGGATGTCTCTGAAGCTCAAAAGAGTATGAGTCGACTACGGGTACAACAGCGCATCATTAATGATCAAAGTTGTTTCCATAAGGAGTATAATAGTGGCTCGTGTGGAGCCAACTATGTAGAACCGCAGCCGACGATTGTCATCATACTTCCCGGAGATTTTTTAATGGACTCAAAGTACTTAGTTTCTCTTAAAATGGTATGAGTGGTGGCGCTATCGGCAAGGCACGTTTCCTCCATTCAGGCGCCACACGCGTTCTAAAATATGACATCTAATTAATGTAATGAGGAAGAAAATACATTAAAAATAAATGCACACATCTCAGAACATAACATGCTATCATGTATAAATAATGGAATAAATGAATAAATGTCATCCAATCGCCAAAGTAAAGAATAAGTTTATGCTCTCATAGATCTTACAACCAAATCGAATTTATTCGAATTTATTGTATCAAATCACGGAATTATGATAACCAAAGAGGTATGCTAAGTAGACTCGGTGAAGAAGCCATTGACTTTAGCCGCAATCTCCATACTAGTGAGCTGATCCTCCTTAGAAATCATCTTGGAGGCAGCATCAACATCTAGTTGTGGCACCGCCGAGGCGACCATGTGGTCAACCTCCATGGCAACGTGGGCGTCGGTACAGACTGCCAACGCTGCCGCGATGGGCACCATGGGGGTCGCCTCTATGGGCGCAGCAAGGGGCGTAGAGTGAAGGAAATATGCCTTAGAGGCAATAATAAAGTTATTATTATTTCCTTATATCATGATAAATGTTTATTATTCATGCTAGAATTGTATTAACAGGAAACATAATACATGTGTGAATGCATAGACAAACAGAGTGTCACTAGTATGCCTCTACTTGACTAGCTCGTTGATCAAAGATGGTTAAGTTTCATAGCCATTGACATGGGTTGTCATTTGATTAACGGGATCACATCATTAGGAGAATGATGTGATTGAAATGACCCATTCCGTTAGCTTAGCACACGATCGTTTAGTATGTTGCTATTGCTTTCTTCATGACTTATACATGTTCCTATGGCTATGAGATTATACAACTCCCGTTTACCGGAGGAACACTTTGTGTGCTACCAAACGTCACATGTAACTGGGTGATTATAAAGGTGCTCTACAGTGTCTCCGAAGGTACTTGTTGGGTTGGCGTATTTCGAGATTAGGATTTGTCACTCCGATTGTCAGAGAGGTATCTCTGGGCCCTCTCAGTAATGCACATCATTTAAGCCTTGCAAGCATTGCAACTAAATGATTTAGTTGTGGGATGATGTATTACGGAACGAGTAAAGAGACTTGCCGGTAATGAGATTGAACTAGGTATTGAGATACCGACGATCGAATCTCGGGCAAGTAACATACCGATGACAAAGGGAACAACGTATGTTGTTATGCGGTCTGACCGATAAAGATCTTTGTAGAATATGTGGGAACCAATATGAGCATCCAGGTTCCGCTATTGGTTATTAACCAGAGACGAGTCTCGGTCATGTCTACATAGTTCTCGAACCCATAGGGTCCGCACGCTTAACGTTACGATGACAGTTATATTATGAGTTTATATGTTTTGATGTACCGAAGGTTGTTCGAAGTTCCGGATGTGATCACGGACATGACGAGGAGTCTCGAAATGGTCGAGACATGAAGATTGATGTCAGGACCGGATTTTCGGGATATTAATTTCCCAAAAACAGGGCCCATGTGCTCACCAGCCCCAGGATTACTGTTAGTTGATGAGGCACCAACTTGATACAGAAATTCCAAGCAAAGTATATAATATGTAGTACAAGACCATTATGTCCTATGAGTACAACAAATGGTTTCTAGTGGCTGATGGCGGAAGCGGTTTATGGTTCATCAGTGTCTGTGCAACTCCATTTCCCACAGGAACAGCTGACCAGGATAACTCCTATCTTCGCGAGGCTGCAATTACCATTGTGTGTGTTCCGGGGATGTCATCACAACGCTCCTCTCCATGCAAGGAATCTAGCCAAGACAATAGCCAGGGACAAGCCAGTGAGTACTTTTGAATGTACTCGCAAACATTATGAACACAGGTATAATATAACAATGATAATCATGCTCTGAAATATTCTATGATCACAAGGTCAGTCACGAAATAAAGTAAAAAAAATCCATGATGCACGCAGGCAAGTTATTCATATGAATGTGCAATATGGGAGTAGAAAAAGAATGCACCTATCGGATGTCTGAAGCGATGCCTCGAAAGGATAATAATAAAAGGCATGCCTCAGTCGGGCGTTTGAGCGACACCACCTAAAGGGCTTATAAAAGAAATAGCAAGCATGCCACAGTCGGGCGTCTGTGCGACACCACATAAAGGGCTTATAAGTAACTTAAATAACAAGTATGCCACAGTCGGGCGTCTGTGCGACACCCATAAAGGGCTTATAAGAAATTTAAATAACAAGCATGCCACAGTCGGGCGTCTGAGCGACACCACATAAAGGGCTTATAAGAGAATAATCACCGTGAATATCCAGGAGGCAGAACCGTCCCAGGGATACTCGATAATTCAAATAATATAAATGGTTAGTCCATGATAATAATAATCCTGATCATCATAAGTCACAAGTCATGTTCCATGTTCTGGTTTAGTAGTTTTTCCTTCGAAGACTGACGCCTAAGACCGACGTTTGACCCATCCCGGACTGTAGTCCTTACCCATGGACACGGCTATTCGAATAGATATAACCTCTGCAGAGGGTGTACTCTTTACCCACGAGTAACGGATTCCTTTAGTCCATCGGGACTAATTCCGTCCATGGTCTTTTAATTGAAAACACGCCTGACCGCCCACACCAGCCTAACTTTCCAGTGTCTGGAATCAGCCATGACACCTGTTAAGCAAAACTCTAAGTGGGGAGGCTACAACCTCGACTAGCATGGGATCACAAAATTTATAACACGCGCAAACTAGGGGAGCTACCCCCTCGGCTCCAACCGGAAACACCCATGCCCCCGGACCAGGTGGCATGCCTACCGGATGCAGCCGGTATCTTCCACCATGGCCTCTCTGTATGGTGTGTGCTAGGAAAGGGGTTGACAACTTACTGAACCGTACCCTACTTATGGCAGGGACAAGTGGTAGTACGAGACAAGTATGGGGGTTACTGGAACAAGACTCGATCTACGGCCGACTCAGGAGGTTTAAGTATTCCCTGCGTGATTAGCATAACAAATATGTTTCAACCAACAGACAGAATCACCACTCATCATACCTTACTATGCCATACCGGACACAACCGTCTAGACGAAGACTGGAGACAAGCTCGTGTCTACCCAAGAAAGAGGCTTTCCCGGATTCCCTCCGATAGGCATGAAAGGCATACGAGGGTGATTACTATCACAAGCATATCAAATTCCAACAGCAAGGAATATTCATTATGCACTCATGAGTATGATCATATCATCACATAAAATAACGGATACTTCGTGTTAAGGTGGTGTTGTAACCGTATCAAACAACACACAACAATATTATGCCAGGGTTCTGAATGCTTGCCTTCAAGAGTATGCAAATGGGGTGCACTTTGAAAGTTGCTTCCTTCTTCAAAATCCTATTTTAAGAAAATTCAAATCAACACATAGTTTCAAAACAGTACAAAAAATTTGCTTGGAAAATTTTCAATTAAATACGAAAATAAACTCGACCAAATTTGAGAAACAACAGAAAAAGAATCAAATCAATTAGACTTATATTTAAAAAGTTATAGCCAGTCAAAGTTTAGTCAAAATCCTGCTTTTAAATAAAACAGAAGAAGAAAACGGTTCGATTAAGAATACGGTTTTTGAGACGGAGGAGACGTACTTCTGTGTTTACGCTTTCACTTAAACCACGCTGGCGGCGGGGTCACCGACAAGGTCCTTTGGGCCCACTGGTCAGAGTGACCAGTCGCCTCGCGCCTCCTTCCTCCTCTGGCCGAGCGGTGGCGGGGCTCCGGCGATCGCCGTCGATGAACCGCGGCTCCCCACGGGGTTCCGAGGGTAGGGATGGATCCGCCAGTCCCGGGCGGTCCTCCCAGTGGTTGCTAGGTTGGCGGGGGTGGAGGGAGTCGCCGGCGGCGAGCTCCGCGGCGGAGGTGGCTTCGGAAGGATTTGGGGTTTGGGCTATGGTGGTTCCCAGTCGAGGCTGAGGCGTTGGGTGGCTCCGCACGGTCGAGGGGAGTCGGACGGTGGCGTTGGAAGGGCAGGGGAGGCTCTACTAGCGACGCACGACACCGGAGTGTGGCGGCGGCCGAACTGACCGGAGATGGGGAAGACGCCCTTCCTCCATCGATTGCCGGCTAAGGGAGCCCTAGGGGGATGGCTTGAGGTTGCCTGAGGGACTGGACGAGCTCGGGGGCCCCTTTTATAGCGTATCTAAGCCGGCTCCGCGGCGGCCGGGGATCAGATCGTCGGTGAGCTGCTAATGTGGCTGCAGGCGACGTGGCGATGCAGGGGGTGGCTTGGAGGGGTGAATGGATGAGCTCGAACTGTACCAGGGGCAGCTGGCGGGCTGGAGTGGCTCGGGCGACGCCGTCCATGGCAGAGGCCTACTGCGGCCGTCGGCGGCTTGCGGTGGTGGCACTGTGGGGCGCCAGGAGGGGGCCAGGGCGGCTCTGCGACGAGGGAGGGGTCGGGCGTGTTGGCTGCAAGTGGGAAGGGACCAGAACGGGCGCGGGGGAGGCGGCAACGAGACACGGCGACTCGGGTGCACGCACGTGCAAAACGCGCGCTCTGGCCGCGCCCAGAGCACGCACGCTAGGTGCTCGACGTAGTGCCAGCGCGTGCTAGAGGGCTTGGATGAGGCTGGGGGTTAACAGGTCTAGTTTAGAGTTTGCAAGGAGGTTAGTGGACATGGTGGTTTGGTCAGGGGATCAAGTCCACAATGAAAACTAAAAACCAAGCCAAAACTGGCCATGCACACAAGGTGCTTGACAGAATGCTATGGTCATCTAAGCATCTCTTGGGGTGGCCAAAAACTCTAGATCATAGTCTCTTTGGATGATAAAGAGGGTGGCAAGGTTAGCTTGGCAAAACCAGAAACTTGTTAGTGCAAAAATTTTGAGAATACCAAATCTGGACAGAAAATAAAGGCTATCATTGCATGGACCAAAAATACTCCAATGGGTCCATTCTCCTGGACTTAAGGGTTTTGTAGGGTGGTTTATAAGCAGGAGAAAGATCATGGGCACTAGAGCAGAATAAAAATAGAGTTGCAGTAGAAAACACCCAACTGGACCAGAGAGCAAAAGAGGATGATTTGCTCAAATTTTTCAAAGAACACCAGTGGATTTTTGCATAAAGTTGAATAATATACTCCTACTAACACCCCCTAATTTTGGTGGAAACTTTAAAGAAATATTTAAATAGGTTGTAGTGCAATTTTACAAACTGGACCAGATTTGAAAACTAGGGGTAGAGCTCAAAATTTCCAATGACTAAAAGAGGTTTTTGCACAAAAGTGATGTGGGAACATCACATGACCTCCCCAAATTTTGGTGGGGATTTTAAAGAAGAATTTGAAAGGGTTACGGTGCAAAAGAGGCTCCAAAACTTATGAAAAATCATTTTTAAAAGAATAAAGCTCAGGAAAAACAATTATGCAAATAAATCCACTGATAAAAGAAATGTTTTCTTGAGAGGGTATACAAGTCCAACAATATTTTTGAAAAGTTTTCACTTGGGGTGAAAACTTCACAATTCAGGAAAAAAGAGTGGTTCTGAACCAAAAGAAAATCCGGAAAAATAAAAATTAAATTTCCAGACCAAATTTTAATTAATCAAACAAGGTCAAAATTTTGGGGTGTTACAATTGATATATTGGAAGCCTATGTTTGGATATCGGAAGTGTTCCGGGTGAAATCGGGATTTTTCCAGAGTACCGGGACGTTACCGGAACCCCCCGGGAACTTAATGGGCCTTAGTGGGCCTTGGAGGAAGAGAGGAGAGGAGGCCAGGGCAGGCAGGGCCGCCCCCCCCCCCCCCAGTCCGAATAGGACAAGGAGAGGCGGCGCCCCCTTTCCTTCCTCCCTCCACCTCTTCCCCCTCTCTCTCCTAGTCCAACATGGAAAAGGGGGGAGTCCAACTCTCGGTAGGAGTAGGACTCCTCCTGGCGCTTCTCCTCCCTGGCCGGCCGCACCTCCCCCTTGCTCCTTTATATACGGGGGCAGGGGGAACCCTAGACACAACAGTTGATCATTGATCTCTTAGCCCTGTGCGGTGCCCCCCCCCCTCCACCATAGTCCACCTCGATAATACTGTAGCAGTGCTTAGGCGAAGCCCTGCGTCGGTAGAACATCAATATCGTCACCACGCCGTCGAGCTGACGAAACTCTCCCTCAACACTCGGCTAGATCGGAGTTCGAGGGACGTCATCGGGCTGAACGTGTGTTGAACTCGGAGGTGTCGTGTGTTTGGTACTTGATCGGTCAAATCGTGAAGACGTACGACTACATCAACCGCGTTGTGCTAACGCTTCCGCTTTCGGTCTACGAGGGTACGTGGACAACACTCTCCCCTCTCATTGCTATGCATCACCATGATCTTGCGTGTGCGTAGGAATTTTTTGAAATTACTCGCTCCCCAACAAAGGGCATCCGAGCCTGGTTTTATGCGTTGATGTTATATGCACGAGTAGAACACAAGTGAGTTGTCGGCGATATAAGTCATACCGCTTACCAAAGATGTCATACTTTGGTTCGGCGGTATTGTTGGATGAAGCGGCCGGACCGACATTACACGTACGCTTACGCGAGACTGGTTCTACCAACGTGCTTTGCACACAGGTGGCTGGCGGGTGTCAGTTTCTCCAACTTTAGTTGAACCGAGTGTGGCTATGCCCGGTCCTTGCGAAGGTTAAACCAGCACCAACTTGACAAACTATCGTTGTGGTTTTGATGCATAGGTAAGAATGTCTAAGCGCGTAGCAGCCACGTAAAGCGTGCAACAACAAAGTAGAGGACGTCTAACTTGTTTTTGCAGGGCATGTTGTGATGTGATATGGTCAAGACATGATGATAAATTTTATTGTATGAGATGATCATGTTTTGTAACTGAGTTATCGGCAACTGGCAGGAGTCATATGGTTGTCGCTTTATTGTATGCAATGCAATCGCCATGTAATGCTTTACTTTATCACTAAACGGTAGCGATAGTCGTAGAAGCATAAGATTGGCGAGACGACAATGATACTACGATGGAGATCAAGGTGTCGCGCCGGTGACGATGGCAATCATGGAGGTGCTTCGGAGATGGAGATCACAAGCACAAGATGATGATGGCCATATCATATCACTTATATTGATTGCATGTGATGTTTATCTTTTATGCATCTTATCTTGCTTTGATTGACGGTAGCACTATAAGATGATCTCTCGCTAAATTTCAAGATAAAAGTGTTCTCCCTGAGTATGCACCGTTGCCAAAGTTCGTCATGTCCAGACACCACGTGATGATCGGGTGTGATAAGCTCTACGTCCATCTACAACGGGTGCAAGCCAGTTTTGCACACGCAGAATACTCGGATTAAACTTGACGAGCGTAGCATATGCAGATATGGCCTCGGAACACTGAGACCGAAAGGTCGAGCGTGAATCATATAGTAGATATGATCAACATAGTGATGTTCACCATTGAAAGCTACTCCATTTCACGTGATGATCGGTTATGGTTTAGTTGATTTGGATCACGTGATCACTTAGAGGATTAGAGGGATGTCTTTATAAGTGGGAGTTCTTAAGTAATATGATTAATTGAACTTTAATTTATCATAAACTTAGTACATGATAGTATCTTGCTTGTCTATGTTGATTGTAGATAGATGGCCCGTGTTGTTGTTCCGTTGAATTTTAATGTGTTCCTTGAGAAAGCAAAGTTGAAAGATGATGGTAGCAATTACACGGACTGGGTCCGTAACTTGAGGATTATCCTCATTGCTACACAGAAGAATTACGTCCTGGAAGCACCGCTGGGTGCCTGGCCTGCTGCAGGAGCAACTCCAGATGTTATGAATGTCTGGCAGAGCAAAGCTGATGACTACTCAATAGTTCAGTGTACCATGCTTTACGGCTTAGAACCGGGACTTCAACGACGTTTTGAACGTCATGGAGCATATGAGATGTTCCAGGAGTTGAAGTTAATATTTCAAGCAAATGCCCGGATTGAGAGATATGAAGTCTGGATCTTGTTTTAGACCTAAATAATTGTTATTTGGTGCCAGCGTTGAGCATGAACATTATATCTGGATCTTGTTTGATGTGAGACGGTTATTCATTTAAATCAGAGAATAATGGTTGTTCTATTTATATGAGTAATACCTTTTATGGTCATGCACCCTTGAAGAGTGGTCTATTTTTGATGAATCTCGATTGTAGTGATACACATATTCATAATGTTGAAGCCAAAATATGCAGAGTTGATAATGATAGTGCAACTTATTTGTAGCACTGCCGTTTAGGTCATATTGGTGTAAAGCGCATGAAGAAACTCCATACTGATGGACTTTTGGAACCACTTGATTATGAATCACTTGGTACTTGCGAACCGTGCCTCATGGGCAAGATGACTAAAACGCCTTCTCCGGTACTATGGACAGAGCAACAGATTTGTTGGAAATCATACATACAGATGTATGTGGTCCGATGAATGTTGAGGATCGTGGCGGATATCGTTATTTTCTCACCTTCACAGATGATTTAAGCAGATATGGGTATATCTACTTAATGAAGCATAAGTCTGAAACATTTGAAAAGTTCAAAGAATTTCAGAGTGAAGTTGAAAATCATCATAACAAGAAAATAAAGTTTCTACGATCTGATCGTGGAGGAGAATATTTGAGTTACGAGTTTGGTCTACGATCTGATCTGAGCCGCATCGATCTGAGACTTTCTCCTTTTTTGTCTTCTCCACACAACCTCCATAATCATATAAAAAACGCAAGATGAGAGTCCCACCTCTCCTCCCACCGGCGCCCTAGGATCTCTGGCGATCTTTCTCCTCAGCCAGTAAATCTAGTCCTCTCTCCATCCATCTTCTTCGGTGTTCTCTGATCTACCACCCTATACCCATCTCACATGGGTCCTCATGGTGGATCAACTTTGGATCTGGATTTCTCCAAAGGTGTGGCTTTTGTGGAGGAGGTTTTCAGATCTTGTGGGAAAACCATTCATCCCTTGGATGACACGAGCCATTTTATTATGGTTGTGTCCTTCAGCAGACACAGATTCCGTCTTGATGAGGATTCGGTGGCTGCGGCTTTGGAATGTGCAACTGGAGGATCTGCAATTGATCTATCTGTGCAACTCATTGCGGACAAGGTATTCTCATTTATGGTATCATGCAAACGTGTTGGCATTTTTATTCTTCATTTGCGATCTTTCGCGTGTCCGCAATTCAAATGCTACTTTCATCTGTGGGGTAATGGCGGCCCTAATTGGAAACGTGAGTTTGTTATTTGGAAGAAAGAGTGTGATGCTGAATGGATTATCATTAGCCCTTCTAAAAAGTGTGCTGTTATGGGTTTACTAGCTATGCATAAGCCTCCTTCCAAATCTGCCTTACGTACGAGCTCTAGGCCTCCGAAGAAGATTTCATTTGCCACTTTCCAACAGTATGATGTTTGCAAGGGATACTCTTTTCCTGCTTCGCCAGGTCTTGTAGAGGCGGTTTCAGATGCTGGGTACACGGTGCTGCCTCGTGAGAGAGACATCGTTCCTCCGCCGCCGGCGACTGAACTCCGATGGACGGTGGCAGAACCACCCATTATTTTCGGAACAGTCAATGTCCACGCTACTTCCTTGGCCGGTATTTCTGGGATTAATCTGTTGGGGAACGTAGTAATTTCAAAAAATTTCCTACGAACACGCAAGACCATGGTGATGGCAAAGCAACGAGAGGGGAGAGTGTCTGTCCACGTACCCTCGTAGACCGATAGCGGAAGCGTTATAACAACGCGGTTGATGTAGTCGTACGTCTTCACGATCCGACCGATCCAAGCACCGAACGTACGGCACCTCCGAGTTCTGCACACGCTCAGCTCGATGACGATCCCGGACTCGATCCAGCAAAGTGTCGGGATGAGTTCCGTCAAGACGACGGGCGTGGTGGCGATGTTGATGCTCCACCGACGCGGGCTTCGCCTAAGCCCCGTGACGATATGACTTCTCCGCGCAGGGCTTCGCCTAAGCTCCGACGATATGACCGGTGGAATATGGTGGAGGGGGCACCGCACACGACTAAGGAACGATCCGTAGATCAACTTGTGTGTCCATGGGGTGCCCCCTGCCCCGTATATAAAGGAGCAAGGAGGAGGTGGCGGCCAAGGAGGAGGCGCACAGGGGGAGTCCTACTCCCACCGAGTAGGACTCCTCCTTTCCTAGTAGGAGTAGGAGAGAAGGAAGGGAAGAGAAGAAGGTGCGGCCCCCCCTAGTCCAATTCGGACTAGGCCTTGGGGCGCGGCCTGCCCTAGGCAGCCCTCTCTCTTTCCCGCAGGGCCCAATAAGGCCCAATACTTCTCCCGGCGAATTCCCGTAACTCTCCCAGACTCGAAAATACCGAATCATTCGAACCTTTCCAACTCCGAATATAGTCGTCCAATATATCGATCTTTACGCCTCGACCATTTCGAGACTCCTCGTCATGTCCCCGATCTCATCCGGGACTCCGAACTCCTTCGGTACATCAAAACTCATAAACTCATAATATAACCATCATCGAAACCTTAAGCGCATGGACCCTACGGGTTCGAGAACTATGTAGACATGACCTAGAACTATTCTTGGTCAATAACCAATAGCGGAACCTGGATGCCCATATTGGCTCCTACATATTCTACGAAGATCTTTATCGGTCAAACCGCATAACAACATACTTTGTTCCCTTTGTCATCTGTATGTTACTTACCCGAGATTCGATCGTCGGTATCCAATACCTAGTTCAATCTCGTTACCGGTAAGTCTCTTTACTCGTTTCGTAATACATCATCTCACAACTAACTCATTAGTTGCAATGCTTGCAAGGCTTATGTGATGTGTATTACCGAGAAGGCCCAGAGATACCTCTCCGACAATCGGAGTGACAAAACCTAATCTCGAAATACGCCAACCCAACATGTACCTTTGGAGACACCTGTAGTACTCCTTTATAATCACCCAGTTATGTTGTGACGTTTGGTAGCACCCAAAGTGTTCCTCCGGTAAACGGGAGTTGCATAATCTCATAGTTACAGGAACATGTATAAGTCATGAAGAAAGCAATAGCAACATACTAAACGATCATGTGCTAGGCTAACGGAATGGGTCATGTCAATCACATCATTCTCCTAATGATGTGATCCCGTTAATCAAATGACAACTCATGTCTATGGCTAGGAAACTTAACCATCTTTGATTCAACGAGCTAGTCAAGTAGAGGCATACTAGTGACACTATGTTTGTCTTATGTATTCACACATGTATTATGTTTCCGGTTAATACAATTCTAGCATGAATAATAAACATTTATCATGAAATAAGGAAATAAATAATAACTTTATTATTGCCTCTAGGGCATATTTCCTTCAGTCTCCCACTTGCACTAGAGTCAATAATCTAGTTCACATCGCCATGTGATTTAACATCAATAGTTCACAACTATATGTGGTTAACACCCATAGTTCACATCGACATGTGACCAACACCCAAAGGGTTTACTAGAGTCAGTAATCTAGTTCACATCGCTATGTGATTAACACCCAAAGAGTACTAAGTTGTGATCATGTTTTGCTTGTGAGATAATTTTAGTCAACGGGTCTGCACATTCAGAGCCGTAAGTATTTTGCAAATTTCTATGTCTACAATGCTCTGCACGGAGCTACTCTAGCTAATTGCTCCCACTTTCAATATGTATCCAGATTGAGACTCAGAGTCATCTAGATTAGTGTTAAAACTTGCATCGACGTAACCTTTTACGACGAACCTTTTTTCACTTCCATAATCGAGAAACATATCCTTATTTTACTAAGGATAATTTTGACCGCTGTCCATTGATCTACTCCTAGATCTCTATTGCACTCTCTCGCCAATCTTAGTGGTAGGGTATGCAATAGATCTGGTACACAGCATGACATACTTTATAGAACCTATGGCTGATGCATAGGGAATGACTTTCATTCTCTTTCTATCTTCTGCCGTGGTCGGGTTTTGAGTCTTACTCAATCTCACACCTTGTAACACAGGCAAGAACTCTTTCTTTGACTGTTCCATTTTGAACTACTTCAAAATCTTGTCAAGGTATGTATTCATTGAAAAACTTATCAAGCGCCTTGATCTATCTCTATAGATCTTGATGCTCAATATGTAAGCAGCTTCACCGAGGTCTTCCTTTGAAAAACTCCTTTCAAATACTCCTTTATGCTTTGCGAATAATTCTACATTATTTCCGATCAACAATATGTCATTCACATATATTTATCGAAATGCTGTAGTGCTCCCACTCACTTTCTTGTAAATACAGGCTTCACCGCAAGTCTGATAAAACTATATGCTTTGATCAACTTATCAAAGTGTGTATTCCAACTCTGAGATGCTTGCACCAGTCCATAGATGGATCGCTGGAGCTTACACATTTTGTTAGCACCTTTAGGATTGACAAAACCTTCTGGTTGCATCATATACAACTCTTCTTTAAGAAAACCATTAAGGAATGCAGTTTTGACATTCATTTGCCAGATTTCATAAATGTGGCAATTGCTAACATGATTCGGACAGACATAAGCATCGCTACTGCTTGAGTAAATCTCATTGTAGTCAACACCTTGAACTTGTCGAAAACCTTTCTGCGACAAGTCGAGCTTTGTAGATAGTAATACTACTATCAGCATCTGTCTTCCTCTTGAAGATCCATTTATATAATATGGCTTGCCGATCATCGGGCAACTCCATCAAAGTCCACACTTTGTTCTCATATATGGATCCCATCTCAGATTTCATGGTCTCAAACCATTTCATGAATCTGGGCTCATCATCGCTTCCTCATAGTTCGTAGGTTTCATCATGGTCTAGTAACATGACTTCTAGAATAAGATTACCGTACCACTCGTGCGGATCTTACTCGAAGACCTACGAGGTTTTAGTAGCAACTTGATCTGAAGTTTCATGAACATCATCATTAACTTCCTCACTAATTGGTGTAGGAATCACTGGAACTGATTCCTGTGATGAACTACTTTCCAATAAGGGAGAAGGTACAATTACCTCATCAAGTTCTACTTTCCTCCCACTCACTTCTTTCGAGAGAAACTCCTTCTCTAGAAAGGATCCATTTTAGCAACGAATGTTTTGCCTTTAGATCTGTGATAGAAGGTGTACCCAACAGTTTCTTTTGGGTATTCTATGAAGACGCACTTCTCCGATTTGGGTTCGAGCTTATTAGGTGAAAACTTTTTCACATAAGCATCACAACTCCAAACTTTAAGAAACGACAGCTTAGGTTTACTGCTGAACCATAGTTCATACGGTGTCATCTCAACGGATTTAGATGGTGCCCTATTAAACGTGAATGCAGCTGTCTCTAATGCATAACCCAAAACGATAGTGGTAAATCGGTAAGATACATCATAGATTGCACCATATCCAATAAAGTGCGGTTATGACGTTCGGACACACCATTATGTTGTGGTGTTCCATGTGGCGTGAGCTGTGAAACTATTCCACTTTGTTTTAATTGAAGACCAAACTCAGAACTCAAAATTCATCTCCACGATCAGATCGCAGAAACTTTATTTTCTTGTTACGATGATTTTCCACTTCACTCTGAAATTCTTTGAACCTTTCAACTATTTCAGACTTATGTTTCATCAAGTAGATATACCCATATCTGCTCAAATCATCTTGTGAAGGTCAGAAAATAACGATACTTGCCACGAGCATCAACACTCATTGGATCGCATACATCGGTATGTATTATTTCCAATAAGTCAGTAGCTTGTTCAATTGTTCCGGAGAACGGAGTTTTAGTCATCTTGCCCAAACGGCACGGTTTGCAAGTACCAAGTGATTCATAATCAAGTGATTCCAAAATCCCATCAGCATGGAGTTTCTTCATGCGCTTTACACCAATATGACCTAAACGGCAGTGCCACAAATAAGTTGCACTATCATTATTAACTTTGCATCTTTTGGCATCAATATTATGAATATGTGTATTACTACGATCGAGATCCAACAAACTATTTTATTGGGTGTATGACCATTGAAGGTTTTGTTCATTTAAACAGAACAACAATTATTCTTTGACTTTAAATGAATAACCGTTTTGAAAACTATTTTCATTGGGTGTATGACCATCGAAGGTTTTATTCATTTAAACAGAACAACAATTATTCTTTGACTTTAAATGAATAACCGTTTTGCAATAAACATGATCAAATCATATTCATGCTCAACGCAAACACCAAATAACATTTATTTAGGTTTAACACTAATCCCGAAAGTATAGGGAGTGTGCGATGATGATCATATCAATCTTGGAACTACTTCCAACACTCATCGTCACTTCCCTTCAACTAGTTTCTGTTCATTCTGCAACTCCGCTTTGAGTTACTACTCTAAGCAACTGAACCAAGTATCAAATACCGAGGGGTTGCTATGAACACTAGTAAAATATACATCAATAATCTGTATATCAAATATACCTTTGTTCACTTTGCCATCCTTCTTATCCGCCAAACACTTGGGGTAGTTCCGCTTCCAAAGGACCAATTCTATTGTAGCAAAAGCACTTAGTCTCGTGCTTAGGTCCAGACTTGGGCTTCTTCACCGAGTAGCAACTTGCTTGCCGTTCTTTTTGAAGTTCCCCTTCTTCCCTTTGCCCTTTTCCTTGAGACTAGTGGTCTTGTCAATCATCAACACTTGATGCTCTTTTCTTGATTTCTACCTTTGTCGATTTCAGCATCACGAAGAGCTTGGGAATTACTTTTGTCATCCCTTGCATATTATAGTTCATCACGAAGTTCTACTAACTTGGTGATGGTGACTAGAGAATTCTGTCAATCACTATCTTATCTGGAAGATTAACTCCCACTTGATTCAAGTGATTGAAGTACCTGCATAATCTGAGCACATGCTCACTAGTTGAGCGATTCTCCTCCATCTTTTAGCTATAGAACTTGTTGAAGACTTCATATCTCTCAACTCGGTATTTGCTTGAAATATTAACTTCAATTCCTGGAACATCTCATATGGTCCATGACGCTCAAAACGCCTTTGAAGTCCCGATTCTAAGCCGTTAAGTATGGTGCACTAAACTATCAAGTAGTCATCATATTGAGCTAGCCAAACGCTCATAACGCCTGCATTTGCTCCTGCAATAGGTCTGTCACCTAGCGGTGCATTAAGGACATAATTCTTACAGGCAGCAATGAGGATAGACCTCAGATCACGGATCTAATCCGCATCATTGCTACTAACATTTTTCAACATAATTTTTCTCTAGGAACATATCAAAACAAACATATAAAAGCATAGGGAAGCAACAACGCGAGCTATTGATCTACAACATAATTTGCAAAATACTACCAGGACTAAGTTCATGATAAATTTAAGTTCACTTAATCATATTATATAAGAACTCCCACTTTGACTGACATCTCTCTAGTCATCTTAAGTGATTACGTGATCCAAATCAACTAAACCATGTCCGATCATCACGTGAGATGGAGTAGTTTCAATGGTGAACATCACTATGTTGATCATATCTACTATATGATTCACGTTCGACCTTTCGGTCTCCGTGTTCCGAGGCCATATCTGTTATATGCAAGGCTCGTCAAGTTTAACCTCAGTATTCGCGTGTGCAACTGTTTTGCACCGTTGTAGATGGACGAGAACTTATCACACCCGATCATCACGTGGTGTCCGGGTACTACGAACTTTGGCAACGGTGCATACTCGTGGAGAACACTTCTTGATAATTTTCAGTGAGAGATCATCTTATAATGCTACCGTCAATCAAAGCAAGATAAGATGCATAAAGGATAAACATCACATGCAATCAATATAAGTGATATGATATGGTCATCATCATCTTGTGCTTGTGATCTTCATCGCCAAGCACCGCCATGATCACCATCGCCACCGGCGACACCTTGATCTCCATCGTAGCATCGTTGTCGCCTCGCCAACTATTGCTTCTACGACTATCGCTACGCTTAGTGATAAAGTAAAGCAATTACATGGCGTTGCATTTCATACAATAAAGCGACAACCATATGGCTCCTGCCATTGCCGATAACTCGGTTACAAAACATGATCATCTCATACAATAAAATATAGCATCACGCCTTGACCATATCACATCACAACATGCCCTGCAAAAACAAGTTAGACGTCCTCTACTTTGTTGTTGCAAGTTTTACGTGGCTGCTACGGGCTGAGCAAGAACCGTTCTTACCTCGCATCAAAACCACAACGATAGTTTGTCAAATAGACTCCGTTTAACCTTCTCAAGGACCGGGCGTAGTCATACTCGGTTCAACTAAAGTGAGAGAGACAGACACCCGCCGTCACCTTTAAGCAACGAGTGCTCGAGCGGTGAAACCAGTCTCGCGTAAGCGTCTGCGTAATGTCGGTCCGGGCCGCTTCATCTCACAATACCGCTGAACCAAAGTATGACATGCTGGTAGGCAGTATGACTTGTATCGCCCACAACTCACTTGTGTTCTACTCGTGCACATGACATCAACGCATAAAACCAGGCTCGGATGCCATTGTTGGGGAACGAGTAATTTCAAAAATTTCCTCACGAACACGCAAGACCATGGTGATGGCATAGCAACGAGAGGGAGAGTGTCTGTCCACGCACCCTCGTGAGACCGATAGCGAAGCGTTATAACAACGCGGTTGATGTAGTCGTGCGTCTTCACGATCCGACCGATCCAAGCACCGAACGTCACGGCACCTCCGAGTTCTGCACACGCTCAGCTCGATGACGATCCCGGACTCGATCCAGCAAAGTGTCGGGATGAGTTCCGTCAAGACGACGGCGTGGTGGCGATGTTGATGCTCCACCGACGCAGGGCTTCGCCAAGCCCCGTGACGATATGACTTCTCCGGCGCAGGCTTCGCCTAAGCTCCGCGACGATATGACCGAGTGGAATATGGTGGAGGGGGCACCGCACACGACTAAGGAACGATCCGTAGATCAACTTGTGTGTCCATGGGGTGCCCCCTGCCCCGTATATAAAGGAGCAAGGAGGAGGTGGCGGCCAAAGGGAGGAGGCGCAAGGGGGAGTCCTACTCCCACCGGAGTAGGACTCCTCCTTTCCTAGTAGGAGTAGGAGAGAAGGAAGGGAAGAGAAGAAGGGCGGCGGCCCTCCCTAGTCCAATTCGGACTAGGCCTTGGGCGCGCGCCTGCCCTAGGCAGCCCTCTCTCTTTCCCGCAGGGCCCAATAAGGCCCAATACTTCTCCCGGCGAATTCCGTAACTCTCCTGTACTCGAAAAATACCGAATCATTCGAACCTTTCCGAACTCCGAATATAGTCGTCCAATATATCGATCTTTACGTCTCGACCATTTCGAGACTCCTCGTCATGTCCCCGATCTCATCCGGGACTCGAACTCCTTCGGTACATCAAAACTCATAAACTCATAATATAACCATCATCGAAACCTTGTTGCGTGCGGACCCTACGGGTTCGAGAACTATGTAGACATGACCTAGAACTATTCTTGGTCAATAACCAATAGCGGAACCTGGATGCCCATATTGGCTCCTACATATTCTACGAAGATCTTTATCGGTCAAACCGCATAACAACATACTTTGTTCCCTTTGTCATCGGTATGTTACTTACCCGAGATTCGATCGTCGGTATCCAATACCTAGTTCAATCTCGTTACGGTAAGTCTCTTTACTCGTTCGTAATACATCATCTCACAACTAACTCATTAGTTGCAATGCTTGCAAGGCTTATGTGATGTGTATTACCGAGAAGGCCCAGAGATACCTCTCCGACAATCGGAGTGACAAAACCTAATCTCGAAATACGCCAACCCAACATGTACCTTTGGAGACACCTGTAGTACTCCTTTATAATCACCCAGTTACGTAGTGACGCTTGGTAGCACCAAAGTGTTCCTCCGTAAACGGAGTTGCATAATCTCATAGTTACAGGAACATGTATAAGTCATGAAGAAAGCAATAGCAACATACTAAACGATCATGTGCTAGGCTAACGGAATGGGTCATGTCAATCACATCATTCTCCTAATGATGTGATCCCGTTAATCAAATGACAACTCATGTCTATGGCTAGGAAACTTAACCATCTTTGATTCAACGAGCTAGTCAAGTAGAGGCATACTAGTGACACTATGTTTGTCTTATGTATTCACACATGTATTATGTTTCCGGTTAATACAATTCTAGCATGAATAATAAACATTTATCATGAAATAAGGAAATAAATAATAACTTTATTATTGCCTCTAGGGCATATTTCCTTCATAATCCATCTACTTCGGACGTGAATCTGCATGTGTATGGGATGGAACGGGCCAGTCCGGCGGCGGCCCAGGAGACTTCTTCAGCCCAGTTTAATTCCCAGCCCCAGGATGTTTCTCCGGTCCGGTCTGTTTCGGCCCAAGCTGCTTCCGAATCTCAATCTGCACCTCCACCTGTTATTGGAAATGAGGAGTTTATTAGTCCCGGGACATCGGAATCACCTGTTGATTATGATGGATTTAATGATCTAGTGGATGACATGGTTTTCAAAGTTTGGAAATGTCAAAATTATTTGTCAATGAAGCATTTATCCAGCGCGTGCACCAGCAGGGTTAGGTGCCGTAGATGCTTTCGGTTGGGGCACAGGGCAAAGGGCTGCTCCGATTCTAGCCTATCTCCCTCTTACAGGTGGGTCCCGCGGTCCAAATCCCCCGTATCTAACCGGTCAGCTGGTTTTTTGGAGCGGGACTCCTCGTTTTCTCCCATAGCTAGCCCGGAGGGGTCTATGCCCAGTCCTATCAAGCCTGCCACCCCGTCCATCCCACCATTGCCGCTTGAGCCACCGCCCACAACGCCTCTACCGCCTCCTCACCATCACCTCAATCACCTCGCCTCGGCTTTGGATCACCCTCCCGGCTCAAGCAATGGCCAACTTTCCGCTGGACCCGATGTATTTCCTCCGCATGGATTCGACATCATTGATGGAGGGAGCTACGCTTGCCTCGCAAGACTTTCTTTGCGCGGAGGTGGCTCCGGATCGACAGATGAGGAGTATGCCGTCGCCATTGTCGAGCCGCTCCTCTACTCAAGAAGTCGCCATCTACTGTGAATCTGGTCGATGATTTTGTCGTCAATACTCTGCAGAGAGCTGTGTTGGATGCCCAGCCGTGGATCCAAGGAGTTGGTTTGTTTCGGCTACGCAGTGCTCTAGCCCGCCAAGCATTAGTTGATCATCCTCCTTTCAATTTGGGCAACGATAGATTTGTCAGGTTTATTCCGCATGACGAGGGTATTAACTACAGAGCTGCTCAAGGTTTTCGAAGGGGATGGGTTATGCTGCTAGGAGTTCCTTTGGATTATAGGCGCCTCAATATCTTGCGATGTTATCAAGACGTTTGGCGCTTCCACCATTGGCATCGGGATGATCCAATGATGGTCCGATCTTTGGTCTATGTGTCTTTTCCTGCACCATCTATGGTCCCTAGATCGATGACATACTGAGAATTTGCTGACTTTGGAGGGTTCGGTTTCTTGGACTGCTCCAGCTTATATTCTATCTGCAGACTTTCTTGATATCCTACCTGCCGATGAGGATCCAATGCCCTTCAATGGCAATCCCCACCTCTCCCCGGCAACATGCAGTTCAACAATCATAATTGGGTTTTACCCGAGTTCCGGAGCTGGGTTGGAACGATGTGCTCGCACCCAATGAACATCCATGTAATGACCCTCCACAAGTTCAGAAGTGGGGCAGCAGGATAATGTTGAGGAAGTTCAGTCTCAAGAATCAATTGTGCTTCAGCTTGTCCGAGGATTCATTAACAACGGCATCGGTGCTGCTGAAGTTGCGTTCTCCAAAGACCCAATGGGACCACAACAGCCTCCTTTAATGACCGGACAAGTGCTAACTATTTTGGGCCTGTCCTCCTCAGAATGCAATGGAAACGCTTCTTGAGAAGGTATTGCCGCTTATTGGGATCTCTGATATCCCAAAGGTTGTCTTTCGGTCTCATCTCGGTGCCCTTTTGAACAATCAGTCCTGGTCGACTCTTTTTACCACTCCAGCTCCAAAATTGCAGCTTTTGCCTGCACCTGTTTCTGTGACTCAGTTTAAGGAAATGACACCTGTTAAAAGGCCTGTAGCTCGAGCTCTTTGTTTTGACGATATTGATGAGCCTTGCTGAAACATTTGAGTTTACTGGCTGTTCCTAAAGTTACTCAAGCGTGGAAGAAAGCCCAAGGCCTCTAAAGTCATTGTGGAATCTGAGGTCAGCGCGAGGCTTTCGCCTCGGTCACGATGCGTGATGGCTACCGTCGGTAGTTATTGGGACACCTCCTAGGAAGCCACACACGGTGAAGAAGCGCAAAACTGCACCTTCCAAGCCTGACGATGATTCTGCAGTGCCTCCTCTGACGACCATAGTTGATCTTCAGCGAATTGGTGCTCGTCTTCGCATTGCACCGGAGAAAATCATGACGGATAAGCTTGCAGCTAATCCTTCCCGCTCCAACAACAGTGCAAGTTCCGATGATTAGTTTAATCATCCATAATCGCCATTTTTCTGTTCTTACCTGTTTGGAACTTTGCAGTTTACATCTGTCTAGTGGGTTGTAGGCCATTGTGTGGCTTACTTTTACTATGTCCTCTTTGGTATGTAATGAATCAAACCTCGCTTAGAGATTGGAAAGTACTGTTGGAATGTTAGGGTCTGAATTACGAAGCGCGTCGACTGCGGTTAGGCAAAAGATCAATGAAAGTGGATGCTCTGTTGTTTGCCTCCAAGAAACCAAATGCATGCATATTGATCATCGCTTCATTAGAAAATTCTGTCCACGGCGTTTTGATAACTTTGTTTATGTACCATCGGTTGGTGCATCCGCTGGTATGGTGGTCATATGGAATTCATCTCTCTTCATAGGCAGCTTAATTGAGGCTAAACCATATGGCATTATTGTGAAGTTTCAATCTAAACATACATCTGAGTCTTGGTTTATTGTCTCAATTTATGGTCCGTGTCAAGGACCGGCGCGTGATGATTTTGTGCAGTGGTTATATAATCTGGATATTCAGCTCGAGGACAATTGGCTGCTTTTAGTGACTTCAACTTTATGCGTTCGATTGAGAATCGAAATCAGCCAGGTGGTGATGTGAATGATATCTTTTTGTCATTTGGGTCTTGTTGAACTGCCAATCAAGGGTCGTCAGTACACATGGTCTAATATGCAAACCACACCCCTGCTCGAACAAATTGATTGGTTTTTTACATCTGTGGCTTGGACACATGATCACCCCAACACAATGGTTATTCCGCTTGCACGCATCGCCTCGATCACGCCCCGTGTGGTTTCAATTGCCACTTGTATCCCCAAGGCAAAGGTTTTTCGCTTTGAAAACTATTGGGTTGATTTGCCTGGCTTTATGGATTGTGTATCTGAGGTTTGGAATAGCCCTGTGGATAAATCTTCAACTGCCTTAATCATTTCTGCTAAATTCAAATCTCTTCGTTATGCTCTTAAGAAATGGCATCTTAACCTATCCACAGTCAAGGCGCTCATTGCTGATTGCAACAAAGTAATTGTTTTTTTGGATAATATTGAGGAATTTAGGCCCTTGAGGTGGCCGGAGTTCAACTTTCGGAAGATTGTCAAATTACATCTCGAAGATATCCTGCACTAGCAGTTCATTTATTGGAAGCAACGTTGCACGATCAGAAATATCAAAGTTGGTGAGGAGAATTCAAAATTCTTCCACGCAATGGCAACTGAAAGATATAGGATAAACACTATTTCTTCGATCAAATCTGTGGATGGGGACGTGGTTACTGATCATCAACAGTTAGCTGGGATGTTTTGGTCTGATTTCAATCGTAGAATGGGCCAAGCAAAAGGTATACAAATGGGTTTTGACCTTGACACATTAATTGCTCGTATTGATGGGCTGGAGAACTTATCCTTGCCTTTCACGGATTCCGAGGTGGATACGGTGATTAAGAACATGCCTTCTGACCGGCTCCGGGCCCGATGGGTTTACGGTCTTTTCCTCAAGAAATGTTGGAATATTTTGAAGCCAGATTTTATGAAGCTGGTCGGGAGTTTTATGAGGAAAGTGCAACCTGGAGTGTCTGAATACATCTCTCATTACACTCATTCCAAAAAGTTGAGCCCGAATATATTGGTGATTTTAGACCCATATCGCTGACAAACACTTGTCTCAAGTTTTTAACTAAACTTTTGGCAAATCGTTTGCAGTGTGATTCTAAAATGTATTCATCGCAATCAATATGGGTTTCTTCGATGTAGATCCATTCAAGATTGCCTTGCATGGTGTTTTGAATATATACATCGAGTGTAAGGCATCCAAAGACCTATAATCCTTCGCAAATTGGATTTCACGAAGGCGTTTGATACCATCGAGCATGATCTGATTCTCAGGATTCTGAAATGCAAGGGTTTTGATGATCGTTGGACAGGTTGGATCGATAGCATCTTGTCCTCTGGTTCCTCTTCGGTCCTCTTAAATGGTGTGCCTGGTAATCACTTTGTCCGCTGTTCGGTGTGCGACAAGGAGACCCATTATCCCCTTTGTTATTTGTGATTGCGGTGGATTTATTGCAGTCCGTGGTTAATGAGATGTGTGCAAGGAACATTCTCACACTGCCCATACCAACCTCTTCACGGGATTATCCAATTGTTCAATACGCTGATGACACATTAATTGTCCTTCCTGCGGTGGACGACCAGCTCATCGCTTTCAAGGAGATGCTTGAGACCTTTGCTAAGTCAACGGGTTTGGGGTTAATTTTAGTAAATCATCATTGATTCCAATGAATATGTCCGATGAGGAGGGTCAACGTGTGGCGGCTTTGCTTGGATGTGATGTTGGCTCCATGCCATTTACTTACCCGGATTGCCAATGGGTACTACTCGCCCACAATCTATGACTTGCTCCCTTAGTGGACCGCATAGAGAGAAGATTGTCCGCCTCATCCCGATCTGTTGAATCAGGGTAGCCACTGCAGCTCTTGAAATCGGTTTTATGTTCCATGCCAATATACTTTTGTGCACCTTTCATTACCTCAAGGAATTTTGAAGCAGATAGAACGATCATGCGGCAATGTTTGTGGCGAGGCAACTCGACACACCAAGACAATCATTAGCAGCTTGGGAGTTAATATGTCGCCCAAGAACCGGGAGGACTTGGGGTTCTAGACCTTGGCAAACAAAATGATGCCTTGTTGATCAAGCATCTCTTCAAATTTTATAACAAGTTGGATGTGCCCTGGGTTTCACTTATCTGGGACACATATTATGCTGCTGCTCCGCCCCAAGTAACGCAAAGTTGTGGTTCTTTTTGGTGGCGTGATGTGATGAAGCTCTATGACAGATTTTGTAAGTTGGCCGTCCCTCATGTGCGCTCCGGGGACTCGGTGGTTTTCTGGCTGGATCGGTGGCAAATTAATAACGAGGTGGTTATCATGCAACAACGTTTCCCGAGGCTTCATTCTTTTGTCATTGATGACACGCTTACCATTAAGAATGTGATGGAGCTGCCTGTCCCGACCGACAATTTTCACCGCCTTTATCGGTTGAAGCTTTTGAGGAATTCAATCAACTTCAGGCTATAATGCCTCGATAAACTTGCATGAGGGAGTTAGTGATGTCTGAAATGGCCTTCAAAAACTGGGATTATCAATCCAGGATATACTATTTGTCTTGTTTTTCCAAGTCGTGGTGACCCTCTTTTTCGGTGGATCTCGAAATGTGCTTGCACTCTCAAGCTCAAGGTGTTTGGCTGGCTTCTTTTGATGGACCGTCTGAGCACTAGGGAAATGATGCAGACGACATTGGATTATCCAGATGATACTTGTGCCATTTGCTTCTCGTGTTTACATGAAGATAGAGCTCATCTCTTTTTGCTTGCAACTTTAGCCAACGTGTCTGGAATTATTTGGGCATTTCATGGAATGTTCAACCTAACTGACTACTTTTGAAATGGCTTGTGCGGCCAGGAGGGAATTTGGTCAACCGTTTTTCACTGAGGTAGTCTTTACGGCTACCTGGAATATTTGGACCCAAAGGAATGGAAGGATCTTCAGAAATGAGTTGCCCACTTTTAGAGCTTGGAGGAGGAATTTTATTCATGATATTTCTCTCTTAGCTCATAGAATCAAGTGTAAATATAGAGATAGACTAACTGATTGGATAGCTTCTTTACACTAATCACTCCCCGTAAGTAGTCTTTCTTCCTTTTGTTTCCTTTGTAATTTTGTACTTGAACCCATATTGTTTTAATAAAGGACTGTGAGGCTGTTGCCTTGCAGTACATAGTCAAAAAAAAAACTCACGCCACCTGGAACACCACAGCGTAATGGTGTGTCCGAACGTCGTAATCGTACTTTACTAGATATGGTGCGATCTATGATGTCTCTTACTGATTTACCGCTATCGCTTTTGGGGTTATGCTTTAGAGACGGCCGCATTCACGTTAAATAGGGCACCATCGAACTGCTGAGACGACGCCTTATGAACTATGGTTTGGCAAGAAACCAAAGTTGTCGCTTCTAAAAGTTTGGGGTTGCGATGCTTATGTGAAAAAACTTCAACCTGATAAGCTCGAACCCAAATCGAGAAATGTGTCTTCATAGGATACCCAAAGGAGACTGTTGGGTACACCTTCTATCACAGATCCGAAGGCAAGACATTCGTTGCTAAGAATGGATCCTTTCTAGAGAAGGAGTTTCTCCAAAGAAGTGAGTGGGAGGAAAGTAGAACTTGATGAGGTAATCTGTACCGCCCCCTTATTGAAAGTAGTTCATCACGTAAACCGTTTCGTGACACCTACACCAATTAGTGAGGAAGTTAATGACGATGATCATGGAACTTCAGATCAAGTTGTTACTGAACCTCGTAGATCAACCAGAGTAAGATCCGCACCAGAGTGGTACGGTAATCCTGTTCTGGAAGTCATGCTACTAGATCATGATGAACCTACGAACTATGAAGAAGCGATGGTGAGCCCAGATTCCGCAAAATGGCTTGAAGCCATGAAATCTGAGATGGGATCCATATATGAGAACAAAGTGTGGACTTTGGTTGACTTGCCCGATGATCGGCAAGCAATAGAGAATAAATGGATCTTCAAGAGGAAGACTGACGCTGACGGTAATGTTACTGTCTACAAAGCTCGACTTGTTGCAAAAGGTTTTTCACAAGTTCAAGGGATTGACTACGATGAGACCTTCTCACCCGTAGCGAGGCTTAAGTCTGTCCGAATCATGTTAGCGATTGCCACATTTTATGATTATGAAATATGGCAGATGGATGTCAAAACTGCATTCCTGAATGGATTTCTGGAAGAAGAGTTGTATATGATGCAACCGGAAGGTTTGTTGATCCTAAGGGAGCTAACAAAGTGTGCAAGCTCCAGCGATCCATTTATGGACTGGTGCAGGCCTCTCGGAGTTGGAATAAACGCTTTGATAGTGTGATCAAAGCATTTGGTTCTGTACAAACTTTTGGAGAAGCCTGTATTTACAAGAAAGTGAGTGGGAGCTCTATAGCATTTCTGATATTATATGTGGATGACATATTACTAATTGGAAATGATATAGAATTTCTGGATAGCATAAAGGGATACTTGAATAAGAGTTTTTCAATGAAAGACCTCGGTGAAGCTGCTTACATATTGGACATTAAGATCTATAGAGATAGATCAAGACGTTTAATTGGACTTTCACAAAGCACATACCTTGACAAAGTTTTGAAGAAGTTCAAAATGGATCAAGCAAAGAAAGGGTTCTTGCCAGATTATAAGGTGTGAAGTTGAGTAAGACTCAATGCCCGACCATGCGTAAGATAGAGAGAAAATGAAAGATGTTCCTATACTTGCCATAGGCTCTATCATGTATGCAATGCTGTGTACCAGACCTGATGTGTGCCTTGCTATAAGTCTAGCAGGAGGTACCAAAGTAATCCAGAGTCGATCATCGGATAGCGGTCAAGAACATCTGAAGTACCGAAAAGGACTAAGGATATGTTTCTCGTTTATGGAGGTGACAAAGAGCTCATCGTAAATGGTTACGTTGATGCAAGCTTTGACACTGATCCGGACGATTCTAAATCGCAAGCCGGATACGTGTTTACATTGAACGGTGGAGCTGTCAGTTGGTGCAGTTCTAAACAAAGCGTCGTGGCGGGATCTACGTATGAAGCGGAGTACATAGTTGCTTCGGAAGCAGCAAATGAAGGAGTTTGGATGAAGGATTTCATATCCGATCTAGGTGTCATACCTAGTGCATCGGGTCCAATGAAAATCTTTTGTGACAATACTGGAGCAATTGCCTTAGCAAAGGAATCCAGATTTCACAAGAGAACCAAGCACATCAAGAGACGCTTCAATTCCATCCAGGATCTAGGCCAGGTGGGAGACATTGAAATTTGCAAGATACATACGGATCTGAATGTTGCAGACCCGTTGACTAAGCCTCTTCCACGAGCAAAACATCATCAGCACCTAGGCTCCATAGGTGTTAGAATCACTACTGTGTAATCTAGATTACTGACTCTAGTGAAAGTGGGAGACTGAAGGAAATATGCCCTAGAGGCAATAATAAAGTTATTATTATTTTCTTATATCATGATAAATGTTTATTATTCATGCTAGAATTGTATTAACCGGAAACATAATACATGTGTGAATACATAGACAAACAGAGTGTCACTAGTATGCCTCTACTTGACTAGCTCGTTGATCAAAGATGGTTAAGTTTCCTAGCCATTGACATGGGTTGTCATTTGATTAACGGGATCAAATCATTAGGAGAATGATGTGATTGACATGACCCATTCCATTAGCTTAGCACACGATCGTTTAGTATGTTGCTATTGCTTTCTTCATGACTTATACATGTTCCTATGACTATGAGATTATGCAACTCCTGTTTACCAGAGGAACACTTTGTGTGCTACCAAACGTCACAACATAACTGGGTGATTATAAAGGTGCTCTACAGGTGTCTCCGAAGGTACTTGTTGGGTTGGCGTATTTCGAGATCAGGATTTGTCACTCCGATTGTCGGAGAGGTATCTCTGGGCCCTCTCGGTAATGCACATCACTTAAGCCTTGCAAGCATTGCAACTAAATGAGTTAGTTGTGGGATGATGTATTACGGAACGAGTTAAGAGACTTGTCGGTAACGTGATTGAACTAGGTATTGAGATACCGACGATCGAATCTCGGGCAAGTAACATACCGATGACAAAGGGAACAACCTATGTTGTTATGCGGTCTGACCGACAAAGATCTTCGTAGAATATGTGGGAACCAATATGAGCATCCAGGTTCCGCTATTGGTTATTGACGGTCATGTCTACATAGTTCTCGAACCCGTAGGGTCCGCATGCTTAACGTTACGATGACAGTTATATTATGAGTTTATATGTTTTGATGTACCGAAGGTTGTTCGGAGTTCCGGATGTGATCACGGACATGACGAGGAGTCTCGAAATGGCCGAGACATGAAGATTGATATATTGGAAGCCTATGTTTGGATATCGGAAGTGTTCCGGGTGAAATCGGGATTTTTCCGGAGTACCGGGAGGTTACTGGAACCCCCCGAGAACTTAATGGGCCTTAGTGGGCCTTGGTGGAAGAGAGGAGGGGAGGCCAGGGTAGGGCCGCACGCCCCTCCCCCCCAGTCTTAATAGGACAAGGAGAGGGGGGCGGCGCCCCCCCTTTCCTTCCTCGCCTCCACCTCTTCCCCCTCTCTCTCCTAGTCCAACATGGAAAAGGGGGGAGTCCTACTCCTGGTAGGAGTAGGACTCCTCCTGGCGCGCCTCCTCCCTGGCCGGCCGCACCTCCCCCTTGCTCCTTTATATATGGGGGCAGGGGGCACCCTAGACACAACAGTTGATCATTGATCTCTTAGGCGTGTGCGGTGCCCCCCCCCCCCCCTCCACCATAGTCCACCTCAATAATACTATAGCGGTGCTTAGGCGGCCTGCGTCGGCAGAACATCAACATCGTCACCACGCCGTCGTCGATGTGAAACTCTCCTCAACACTCGGCTGGATCGGAGTTCGAGGGACGTCATCGGGCTGAACATGTGCTGAACTCGGAGGTGCCGTGCTTTCGGTACTTGATCGGTCAGATCGTGAAGACGTACGACTACATCAACCGCGTTGTGCTAACGCTTCCACTTTTGGTCTACGAGGGTACGTGGACAACACTCTCCCCTCTCGTTGCTATGCATCACCATGATCTTGCGTGTGCGTATTAAATTTTTTGAAATTACTACGTTCCCCAACATAGAGATCATCACGGGTGCCGCCACGGGCGCCGGTGGTGCTCCCTCCTGAACCAAGGTGAGGTGCGTCTCACGCGCCTTCCGAGCCTTATATGCATCAACGACCTCCTATGGTGCGCGGCACTGGCGGGAGAAATGCTCCACCGCGTCACAACGGAAGCAGTCCTGAGGCCTCCGCCCTCCCTTGCACGGCTTGTTCTTCTTAGCCGGGGGGGGGGGGGTGAGGACCCTTCTTCTTGCCCTTTCGGCCCCTCTTCTTCTGTTGAGGCTTGCGGACTTTGAGAGCGTTCACCTCCTGGCGAGAACTCCCCAAGTGGTTGGGCGACAAAGTTCTTTTGAGAACCTCGCCCTGCGCCCCGCCACCGGAGGACGCCAATCAACTCTGAATACCTCGTAGTTCTCTGGCGGTAGTTCCGTGAGGACTGGACCGCGTCGAGGTGGAAAGTGGATAGGGTTTTCAATCTTCCGAGTCGGTAATCTCAGTACCACACAACCAAGAGTCGTAAAATCCGTGCAGAGCCAATTGTACTCCCCAACCGCCTTGAAGTCCGCAAACCTCGTAAGGATCCACTCGCCTCAAGACGTGGCTTCACAAAGGTACTTCAGCCGCCAAACCGCTGCTTAAGAGCGGTCCAAAGGCCGAAGCACTGCGCTCAACCATATACTCATCTTTCGAGTAGGTGACAGGTGATGACGAAGAAAGTGCAGAGCCTCCGCATTCTCGTTTGAACTTGGGATCGGTGGCGGCCACCGGGCCCCTTACCGATCGCCCTCGGAGGGTTCGCCCGAGAAAGATCTCGCAGTCCGAGGACCATGACAGTAGTTCAGCCTATGCAGGGCCAACTCAGATACTCCTTGTTGACAATTCCGCCATCTGTGATTTATGCAAAAATCATGAGATTACAGCAGGTAATCTTTTGCACAAAGCGATGTTGATAAACTTATTCAATAAAATGACGTTCCAATATTTAAAACATGCTATTATATGACTTACTAAATGATTAAGAGTGCTAAACAATTAATCTACAGCAGTAAAATCATACAGTAATATCATGTTACAAAAGATAGCATGTTAAGCGCATCTAGTATGTGAAAACTAGCCCAAAAATTGAATTCCCGAGGCATTTTTAAGCCCAAATACGCATTTTCAGCGAAAACAGACAATACCAGGGACTTATATGCAAAATAATATAGTAGGAATATTGTCGCATAAATCTACGGCACTGCGGAGGCTAAAACATAAATAATCACAAGACGCTGCGCTTCTAGCTCGCCCAGTCGTCGGTCGAAAAATGGGCCGACGCCCCGTGTAGCCAGCCCCACCGCCCTCCCCCCTTTTTATTTATGGAGGGAAAAAGGAGGCCATCGCATTAGCCACTGGGCCGCCCGCTTGTTGTGTCAGGGTCGCTAGGGTTTCCAACCCTAAGCGCCCGGCGGCGGCGGCCTCGACAGTTCCGACGCGCCGCCCGGAGCGGCACGGGCGCGGCGGACGGACACGGCTGGTGGCGCAGCGCCAGCGAGACGCGCTGCCATGGCGCTGCGCGGTCAGCGGGCGCGATGGCGCGCGCCAGCATGTGGTGTGGCCACGGCTCATGGCGGCGGCGGCTGCGCCGGCCGCCGGGTGGGCGGCAACGCACGCTGCGGGCAGCGCCAGCCGCCATCGGGGCGGCTGCGGCGTCGGCCAGACACGACGTGGCGCGTGCGACCAGCAGGTCGCGGCGGCGAGATGGCTACGGCGCGCGGCCAGCAGGGCCCGACGGCGGCGACGGCGACGCGGTGCGGTGCACGTGACGAGCGGCGTGGACAGCACGATGTCATCTGGACGTCGGCGTCGGAATCCCAAAACATCATCGTGTTCATAGGGAACATCGACGGCGCGTGGCACAGCGGGTGCGTTGCGGCGGTACCGTGATCATCTGGATCACGATCTGTACTGACTCCCATATAGTGTAGTCAACAAGTCTCTCTTGATCCAAAAACATCGACATTGGTCAGGGACGTATTCGTCCGCTCAGTTTTTTGGAGAGAAATCCACACCATAGGTAGATTTATCCGAAAAGTAATCTAATCGCAAAAACGGAATCGTAGTAACAAGAGGAATCCATTTTTGCAAAAGTGGGGATCGGATCTTATACCTTCGCGGGCAGGCATGACGCAGGCTTGACGGAGAGTTGATGGAGCGAAGCGTGCTGATAACGTGTTCCGCAACTCCGCCGGCGAGTCCGGTCCGAGGTTGCGAAGCGAGAGCGAGCGTCGTAGACGAAGTAGTCGAAGTAGTCGAACACGCGAAAGTAAATGACACCAAGAGATATGGAGGAGACCAGCTTTATTAATCAATGATCAGGGGGCTACAATGATGGCTCCTCATTGTTTTATATAGGGACTAGGGGGTCAAGGGATAAGTACCCACTTAACGTAAAGTGGGGGAAACGGGAGGGGCTAGCCCGTGCGATACGCACGAGGCCGCCGCCACCCCTCGGTGGCCCCGGTTTCCCAACACTTCCATGGTTTGCCGGCGAAGCGAAAGAGCAGACACAAGTTTGTTTTTCGAGACAAAGGTTTTTCTGAAGGCAAACTCGCAAAGTTTTATTGCACCGTCACACAATTTACACGGACAAACAAGAAATCTCCAGGGATACCAACCAAACATGAGGACATGTCCCAAGTGTTAAAGCATGCTTCGCTAGTTTCTGGGCCTGAGCATTCGAGGTTCTGAACTCATGTAAAATAAAACACGAGGATTTTTTTTAGCAAAAGAGGGTTTCCCCTCCGATTTCCATTAGAGAAACCAACAAGCAAGCATCTGATATGTTTTACCACCGAATATTAAGCTAGCCCTATTACATCCCAGAGAGGTCTCAAAGTATAACAAGGCCAAGCAAGAAACTACAGAAGATAATGAAACACCAGGTAGACCACAAAAGATGAGACTCATGCGCAGATTTCCACTTCACTTTGCCGAAACACCAAAAGAGGAGAACTTCATCCCTGTTACTGCTGGATTCGAAGAACTCCGAAACGCCAACCTTGCGCAGCCTTGTAGACATCACTTGCTACTTGCACGATGAGTTTTGCTCCCGGCATCAACGTTCTTTCCTCTTGGTACCTTTTCTGCAAAACAGACCAGTCAGAAATCCATCCACACATCATTTTCACAATTCCCATTGGGTCTTCTTTTTTTCTATCAAACACAATATCATTTCTACATCTCCAAATCACCCATAACAACGCTGAGTTGCCAACCAATACAAGTTTCTTGCTATCTTTCTAGAATTTTTTTAGCCATTTTCCAAGACAATCATTAAGGTCTCTAGGAGTACATTTTAAATCAAACGCACATCTTACTAAGGCCCAGATAATTCTGGCTACCGAGCAAGAGAAAAACAAGTGATCAATTGTTTCATCCTTGCCATAGAACACACAATGTTTATCCCCTTTTCCAGCCTCTTCTTAACAAGCTGTCACTAGTAAGTACACTTTTTCTAGCCAAAAGCCATATGAAGAATCTAATTTTAGCAGGTACTTTAATTTTCCACAAAAATTTCTGGGGAAACCCCACATGAGTTTTAATCAGATATCTGTATAGAGACTTGACAGAAAATTTTCTGTCGGTGGTCAACATCCACAAAGGTTTATCACTCCCCCCATACATCAAAACTTCCTCACATCTCACTCTCATGCTATTCCAAAGTTGTTCAGTATCTCCAGAAAGAGATATTCTGAAGGTAAAGCCACTCCAGCCTTTATCAATAGCATCTCTAATTGTAATCCCATGATCATTACTAATGAAAAACAAAGAAGGGTAAGCCTCTTTAAGAGGTTTATCCCCTACCCACCAATCTTCCCAAAACCTGGTATTTTTTCCATCCCCCAAATTTTTCTTAATATGTGGGTAGAAGTATTTCCTAACTTTCAAGATGTTAGACCAAAACTGGGAATCCCCACTTTTGTGTTTAATTCTAGAGAGACATTTGCCCCAGCATATTTTTCTTTAATAATCCCCTGCCAAAATCCCTCATCATTCTCTAACTTTCACAGCCACTTAGCTAATAAAGCAATGTTAAACATTTCAATGTTGGTAATCCCCAGACCCCCTTGCTGTTTTGGAAGACAGCAAGTTTTCTAGTTCACTAGGTGGTATTTCCTTTTATCTTCTTCTGATTGCCACACCATCCTGGCTCTGTAAAAAGTCCACTTTTTTCCTAACTCCAGCTGACAGGAGATAAAAGGACATCATGTATATAAGAATATTGGATAAGCATGATTGCACCAAAGTGACTCTACCTGCAATATTTAGTAGTCTACCCTGCCAACATGCACATCTTTTCTCAATTTTCTCAGTAACATTCTTCCACATTTTATTTCTAATTCTTTTATTGGACACAAGTAAGCCAAGATATTTCAGGGGTGTTTCCCCCAGAATGCAGGTGAAAATTTCCTGATACAGATCTTTTCTCTCTCTAGCCTCCCCAAACAAGAATATTTCAATTTTGTGGAAATTTATTGTCAGGCCAGACATCTGTTCAAAAGCAGTTAAAACAAATTTCAGATTTCTAGCATAATTTTCATCATCTTGTATCAAGAAAATGGTGTCATCCGCATATTGCAGCATATTGATCCCATTTTCGTGGTAATCAGTGAGTACCCCTTTCACAAACCCTTCCGCTCTAGCTTTATCTGAAATAATGGCAAGAGCATCAACTGCAAGGTCAAAGAGCAGGGGAGACAAAGAATCACCCTGTCTAAGCCCCTTAAAGGTTTTGAAGTAAGGACCTATGTCTTCACTTACCTTGACTCCTACATGTCCCCCTCTCATAGTGTGCATCACCCAGTCACACCATTTATCAGGGAATTTTTTTAATTTGAGCATCTTATGGACAAAAGGCCATTTAATTTTGTCATATGCTTTTTCAAAGTCAACTTTGAACAGCATAGCACTTTGTTTTCTATTGTGAATAGAATTAAGGAGCCTCATGTAGTATCACAACACCCTCCATAATATATCTACCTTTCACAAAGGCAGTTTGAATGGGAGAAATGATGGGCTTAACTACTTTGCTCAATCTGTTCATCAGCACTTTAGTGATAATCTTGAAACTGACATTTAAGAGACAAATTGGCCTAAACTTTTGTATTTTCCTAGCATATTTAACTTTGGGGACTAGGGTGATAATCCCATACTTCAATCTGGCCAAGTCAACTTTGTCACTATAAAAATCATCTAAAATAGCTTTCAAGTCTGTCTGAAGCAACTCCCAAAAATGTTGGTAAAAGTCTACAACAAATCCATCAGGACCTGGACTTTTGTTTTTCTCCATATTGAAAACCACATCTCTAATTTCTTCCAAACTAAAAGGTTTAATCAAATCAGACTCTTCCTGTGGGGTGATTCCCTCAGGGTTTTGAATGTCCAAATTAATATTGGACTTATCAGCTTGACCAAATAGGGTTTTGTAGTAATTGGTTATATGCTCCATGAGTTTGGCATCTCCCTCAATGGGCACACCCTCATGTTGTAGAGTAGTTATCCTATTCTTGCTTCTTCTGCCATTAACCTTGGCATGGTAGTACCTAGTATTAGAGTCTCCCTCCTTTATCTCTCTATCATTATATCTTTGCAACCATATAATTTCTTCCATCTTAAAGATCTCCTTCAGTTCTTTCCTCCAATTCCTCTGAATCTCTCTATCTTGTGCACTAAGACCATTAGTCTCAGCATTTTTATCAGTCTCATCCAATAACTCCAGTAGTTCTTTTTTCCTTTTTCTGTAAGCAGCATTCACATTGACAATCCATCCCCTGATTTTCTGTCTAATGTTTCTTAACTTTGTTTGCCAAATGTCTAAGGTAGATCCTCTACATTTAATATTCCAATTTTTTCCACAAATTCCTTAAAACCTTCCATGAGCATCCAGGCATTTTCGAATCTCAAAATGGTCTGGCTTTTTTTGTGATCCCCAGTGTCTAAAAACAGAGGGGTATGATAAGATATTTCCCTTTCCATGGCATTCACCATGGCCAGGGGATATTTGTCTTCCCAATCTGGGCAGATTAAAATTCTGTCCAGTTTCACCATATGTGGGCTCTGTCCAATCCGCGCTGGAAGCCGGGCAGCCGATGGAATCACGTGCAATGCTGCGGAGGTCAGTCGCCCATACCTGCACAAGCACGTCGCCGCCGCCTTCGCCTGCGCTGTTGGACTCCTTGTACAGCCACAATGCCTGTACGTCCCCTCCTTCACCGTGCCGTTCCTGCCGGTAATGTTGCCGTGCAGCGGGATCACCGCAACTAAACTGGCTGACGCTAGTTCCCTACTGTTGTCGCCACCGTGTCCGCCGTGGCTCTGGCCCCATGAGAACGGACGGGGAGCTCCGAAGCTCCATGGCCAACTGCGGCTCATTGCATGCACCCCCAGGAGATCCATGCCATGCCGCCGCACTGGACGCCTCCCAACAAGATCTGCGAGCAGTACCAGTCGCATCGCATCTCTGCCATAGCTGCTCTCGCCATCGCCCTCCACCGTGGAAAATGGTGCATGATTGTTGCAATGAGGAGGAATCAGGGCAGAGGTTGAGCCTTTATATAGGAACAATACGGCGGTGGATCGAACAATAACGAACACGTAAAGTCTAGCAACAACGTAGCAGCACCGATCGAAAAACACCAGAAGCTTCTACAGGAGACGATCGAAGCGACACCGCTCTCTCAACGCAAGGCGGCGGCGTGAACGCTGACGCAGCCCAGCAAACGTTGATGAGAGGCCACGCGCAGCCCAGAGAAGGAAGGAGGCCCGCACACCTACACAGCCACCGAATGAACCGTAGGAAAGCGGGTCAATGGAGCAGGCCGGCCCATGCGCACCCCATATCGCTAGATGCACCAACAGGATCGCTACACACGGCAACAACAACAAAAATTCGTCGGGAGCTTACGATCACCAGGTAAATGTACACGGCAGAAACCCAATTTATTACACTTGTCACCATGTAGAGAACCAATAAGTCATTTTCACCCAAGTGGGTAACCTCGAAGCGAAATCTTTCCCAGATATAGAGGCTTGGTTATGTTGAACATGCCAGGAGTTGCCAAAAGCATCTTTAACACTTTAAAAATACGTGGTGAATACATTTTTAACACACATAGTACATTCTTCGCAAATGCCAAGAATATCTTTTTCTAAATGCCTGAAACAAATTTAAGTGTTGAAAATTTTATTAACACACATCGATCATTTTTCACAATTTCCATCACCATTTAAAAAAATGTGTGAACATTTTTTAGTCTTATGAATATTTTTAAAATTGTCACAATCTGTTTTCAATGGTATGAAACTTTTCAAAATTCATGCGAGAAAATTTATCCATTATATAAATATTTTTAAACGTGTCACGAACATAATTTTAAAATGCGTGAACAATTTTAAATCTGATAAATATTTCTTTGATTTATATGAACATTTTTATAAATTACTTAAACATTTCTTAAATTACATTAATATTTTAAATGTGCTGTAAACATTTTGCAAAATTAAGTAAAGTGGCTTTAACATATTCTGAAATATAAATGAAAATAAAAAAATTAAATGAAAACAAAGCACCGAAGAAACGAACTAATTTATAGTGCTTGACTAGGCCGTGCCATTAAAGGCGTTCTTTTAGGCGGGCGGTTCCATCTTGCAATAGGCCGGAGGGCGTTTGTTTGTCTCGCCCGCAGAGAGACAGTATGTTTGCTCGCCTCCTGCGCTTCCTAAATGTGTCAGACCAATAAACACACATGTTAGGCATATGTTCGTTTCTTTTCTCTTTTTTCGTTGGTTTTTATTCATATTTTGAAATATTAAAAATACATATTACCACCGTTCAGAAATACCTAAGGTGGCCAGTTATTTCCGAACTGAAGGAGTATATTTCATATGTTAATTAACTTCAATTTTTAATACCATTTTCCATGCATTGAAAACAATTAACACAGTGTAAAAACTTTGCTTGTGCGGATTTAGAATACATCAGTACCGGTCACAAAAAATGTTTTCAAGTTTTTAAAAATTGCCCGTCACACTTCTAGACAGTATATATACAATGTAAAAAGTTTGTTAACATAAGTTCAAACTTTTTTGTACCATTCAAAAAAATCATAAAAGTTAAATACATTTACGAATTTTTAAATTGCTCGTGACATTTTAAAAAGTTTATGAAATGTAAAGAAATATTTGCATAATTTAAAAAGTTTTTTACCATCGAAAAAATTATTCGTGGCATTAGAAAAAAATTATTTGTGTCATTTGAAAAAATGTTCATGCATTCCACTAATATGCTGTGACATTTAAAAATAATTTTCATATACTGTAAAAGAAAATTTCACACAATTTATAAAAAAAATGATTGTACCGTTCAAAAAAGTTTATGGCCTTGGAAAAATATGTCCTAAAACTTAAGTAATGTATTCCACATTTAGAAAATATGGGTTCATGGCAGTTATGAAAAATGTTGAACGTGTATTACTCTTGAACATGTTCTAAAGAAAGTTCAACGTGTATTAAAAAAATGTTCAACCTGTACTAAAATTGCTGACAGTGTATCAAAAAAACTTGTATATGAAAACGTTCAATGTGTATTAAAAAAAGAACCAATGAGTACTAAAAAAAGTGGAAAGTGTATCTAAAAACCTGTATATGAAAATGTTCAATGTGTATTGAAATAAAAGTACCGATCAGTGATAAATGTGTAGCAATGTGTATTTGAAAACCTGTATATAGAAGTGCTCAACATGTACTTAAAATGTTCTATATGTATTTAACACATGAGAGGCTATAAAATCGGCCAGTACCAATCTCTAGATTCTTCCCGAACCAGTTATCCTTGTCCGGACCGCTAAGCTGAGCAATTCAGGCGAGATGAAGCTAGGTCTCGCATTAAGCGAAAAACTTTTGTCCCATTCTGTTCAAAGGACCAACAGACTCGGAAGCAAGAGAAACACGTAATCCGCATTGCCTAATCCCTAAAAAAATCAGCATCGCTTAAAAAATAAAACCGTAATCCGTAACTACCTTGGTGCACCCCATTTCTTTGTTTTTTATTTATATTTTGAAATATTATAAATACATATTACCACCGTTCCGATATAGTTGACGTTGTCAGTTATTTCCGAACAGAGGGAGTATACTTCACAAGTTAATTTACTTAAATTTTGAATACCATTTACCATGCATTGGAAAAATTAACACAGTGTAAAACCTTTGTTCGTGCAATTTTTAGAATACATCACTACTAGTCACAAAAAAGGTTCACACGTTAAAAAAAATGTCTGTCACATTTTCAGAAAAAAATTATACAATAAAATTATGTTAAAGTAAGTTACAAACTGTTCCATTCAAAAAATATAAAAATGCATTCCTATTAGAAAAACGTTCGTGATATTTGAAAAAAGTTTATGCAATGTAAAACAATGTTCGCATAATTAAAAAAAGTGTCGTACCATCAAAAAAAATTGTTTCCGACATTAGGAAAAAAAAGTTTCATGGCATTTCAAAAACTGTTCACGCGTTCCAAAAATATGCTCGTGACATTTGAAAATAATGATATATACTGTAAATTAAATTCCACGTAATTTATAGAAAAATGTATTCTACCATTCAGAAAACGTTCATGGCATTGAGAAAATATGTTCTCGCACTTAACTAATATCTTGCACATTTAGAAAATATCGGTCCATCGCATTTATGAAAAACTTTCAATGTGTATTACTGTTGAGCATGTTCTGACGAAAGTTTAACGTGTATCAGAAAAATGTTCAACGTGTACTAAAAATACTGAGTTTGTATCAAAAAAAAACTTGTATATGAAAATGTTCAATGTGCATTGAAATAAAAGTAGTGATCAGTGATAAATGTGTATTTGAAAACCTGTATATAAAAATGCTCAACATGTAGAGTACTAAAAATGTTCAATATATGTATTTAGCAGAGGAGAGGTTCTTAAACCGGCCAGTGCCAATCTCCAGTTTTTTTTCTTTCCAAAACCGTTATCCTTGACCGGACCGCTAAGCGAGCGCTTCAGGCGAGACGTAGACCCACCCACTGGAGAGGCCAACTTTTGTCCCGTTCTGTTCAAAGGCCCAACAGGCTCGGAAGCGAGAGAACCCCGTAATCCGCATGGCCTGAAAAAAAAAACCCGCAATCTGTAACTACGTTAGCCCACCCCATTTCTGTTTTCCCTCCATCTCCAACAGCTAAACCCCATTTCCCTTTTCCCTCCATCTCCAACAGCTAAACCCCATTTCCCTTTTCCGCTTCGTCTTCTCCGCTCGTCACAGTCCCCGCCACCGTCTCCTCCTCACCCCACGGCCATGGCCGTCAACCCCACACCCCTCCTCATCCTCGCCCTCCCCTTCCTCTTCGCCGCCCTCGCTGCGGCCCAGCCCCGCCCCTTCGGAGGTAACTCACCAACCAAACCCACGCTCCCAGGAGCAGAACCGACCCCGGATTCGGTCGGGCGAACCAAAACTGGCGAGATCTGGCCGCGGGGCATCTAACACGTGTGTTCCTTCGCAGGGGCGCCGCGGGGTATGCGCGGTACGTGGCGGACGCGACGGCGACGGCGGAGGGCGGAGAATACGACTACATCGTGGTGGGGCGCACAAGGGTGCTCATGGCGGCCACGCCATGGGGCCGGGGGCAGCGTGCTACTGCTCGAAGGCTGCGGCGCGCCCCGAGTTCCCGGCGCTCGTGACATTAAAAATAATTTTATATACTGTAAATTAATTTGCACGTAGTTTTAAAAAAACGTATTGTACCGTTCATAAAATGTTTATGGCATTGAAAAAAATGTTCTAACAATATTTTGCACATTTAGAAAATATGGGTTCATCGCATTTACGAAAAATGTTCCATATGTATTACTGCTGAACAAGTTCTGTAGAAAGTTTTTGAGGTGTATTAGAAAAATGTTCAGCGTGTACTAAAAATGCTGAATGTGTATCTGAAAACCAGTATATGAAAATGTCCAATGTGTATTTAAACAAAACTACCGATGGGTAGTAAATTAGTAATAAATGTGTATTTGAAAACTTGTACTCTCTCCGTCCCAAAATTCTTGTCTTAGATTTTGTCTAGATACGGATGTATCTAATACTAAAACGTGACTTGATTCATCCGTATTAGATAAATCTAAGACAAGAATTTTGAGACGGAGGGAGTATATCAAAATGTGTAACTTGTACTAAAAATGTTCAATATGTATTTAACATTTTTTGAGGGGTATATGTATTTAGGAGAGGCTCTAAAACCGGCCAGTACCGGACCGCTAAGCCTCCACTGGAGAGGCCCACTTTTGTCCCGTTCTGTCCAAAGGCCCAGCAGACTCGGAACCGAGAGAACCCCGTAATCCGCAACTACGTTGGCCCACCCCATTTCCGTTTTCCCTCCATCTCCAACAGCCAAACCCCCGCGCTTCGTCTTCTCCGCTCGTCACACTCCCCGCCACCGTCTCCTCCCCACCCCACCCCACGGCCATGGCCGCCACCCCCACCCCCACACCCCTCCTCCTCCTCCTCCTCGCCCTCGCCTTCCTCTTCGCCGCCCTCGCCGCGGCCCAGCCCCGCCCCTTCGGAGGTAACTAACCGAGCCCCAACTAACTCTGGCCGGGGAGCTGAAATCCCTAAGATCTGTCGGCGGGGTCGCTGATCCCGTGATTCGTGCACTGTGCGGTCCTTTTGCGCTCGCAGGTGCGCCGCCTGGGTACGCGCGGTACGTGGCGGACGCGACGGCGACGGGCGCGGAGGAGGAGTACGACTACATCGTCGTGGGGGGCGGCGCGGCGGGGTGCCCGCTCGCCGCCACCCTCGCGGGGCCCGGCGGGGGCCGCGTGCTGCTGCTCGAGCGCGGCGGCGCGCCCGCCGAGTTCCCGGCGCTCGCCACGGCCGGCGGCTTCGTCCGGACGCTCGCGCTCGCCGACCCCTCGCCGGACTCCGACGCGCCCGCGCAGGCCTTCAGCTCCGAGGACGGCGTACCTAACGTGCGCGCCCGGGTGCTCGGCGGCGGCACCGCCATCAACGCCGGCTTCTACTCCCGCGCCCACCCCGGCTGGTTCCACGGCCACGGGGAGGTCTGCTCCTCCAAATCCTTCTTTTGTTTCAGCTAGCCACAAGGATTGGTCAGTTCGGTTATGTGGATCCATTCATACAGAATTGAGTAGTGATAAAGCTCAATCATGATATCCAAAACAAGAACACTCATCCCAAACGGGTTATAAGGATTAACGCTTGTGAAAGTGACATTTCTCTGTTGATTATTGGAGATTCAGGGTGCCGAGGTGCCGGATTGGGACATGCGGCTGGTGAACTCATCATATGAGTGGGTGGAGCAAGAGCTGACATTCCAGCCGGAGGTGCACGGGTGGCAGGCGGCGGTGAGGGCCGCGCTGCTGGAAGCTAACGTGACGCCGTGGAACGGCTTCACAGTGGAGCATGTCACGGGCACAAAGATTGGTGCCACCACCTTTGATGCATCGGGCCGCCGCCACAGTGCCGCGGACCTCCTTGCTTTCGCCCGCCCTGGCCGTCTCCATGTCGCTGTCCGTGCTGCCGTTACCCGCATCATAATTAACCCTATTGATCCTGGTGAGTGATTTCTTATTCTACTTCTTGCTTGTTTGTCCACATGGTTCTACTTTAGAAATTTTGAATTTGCTTGTCATATTGCTGCATAATACATTGCCACAAAATTATGTCTGAAACGCGAATTTTGACTTGCCATGGCCCATGACCGCATTAGTAAGTGGTATCCTCACTGCCTTGCATCAGTTTGGTTACCGTTTGTTTGATCATGCCAACTGTTTGAATGCTTGATTTATAGGAAGAGCGAGCTGCTGTATATGTAATACATGATAATCATAGTAACTATTGGACCTCCTGGACTCACATAATAGCAAGAGTCTAGAGTAATGCTGATTTCTGAGCTGCAAGCTATGCGGAAATGCTGATGTGCATAACAGAGTGCATGCGAACATACTTCTATTATTGTTTTGTTTGCTTATTTCTTTATGAGATATGCTACTTGTGAGGGTCTGTGCCTAGATTAGAATAGTAAAAGTTTTTTCCTAATTAATCCACTGTAGTAGCTTGGTAACCGAAAATACTAGACAGACGACACTCCACGCACGGTGCATGCACGATTCACAATCATATGGATGTGAAGCACTTTATTATATAATTCAATGGCTGGATTTGGACCATCGTTCATGCATCGTTCAAAAACGTCGTGTGTATAGCAGCTCTGCTTGGTAACTGAAGACCTTGTATGTTTCACACACAAGATAATCAGTTTTGAGACTCGTGTGGAGAAACAAGTAGCACTTGTAGTGGACAACCAGATGTTCTGTAAATTTCCTTGTTCCAGTAATGTTTGAGTATCTGTTAACAGAATATCATTAGTAGTGCTCTGATTTAGTTCTCGTCAAAATCAACATCCCTCTCTTGTGTTCCTGTTATGAGAATTCTTCCTTCAAGGATATGCCAATGTGAACAATTGGTGTTTTCCTCTTAGTTTTGGCCCCTAAATATTTTTCTTCAAGCTCCACTGCCGCCTCCTGTTGTCTTCAGTTTCCTCAGAGCCATCCTACATTCCTACTCTTAGTGGTGCCAACGCTTTTCGCCTCAAAGTCCCATTAAAATAATCGCACAACCTTGTCCTGGTACAGCAAGTACCAGTTCTTGAGCGTTTGCACAGTTTTGCTCCAAAGTATTCTGCGTAGAGCTCTAACTAACATTTTGAGACCTTATAGATTTCACAAACAAAATATGCATTATCGAGACGCTTGGGTATATAAACAAGTAGCAGTTGTACTGGACAACTGGTGATTTTGTATCTTTTCTTGTTCAAGTAATTCTTCAGCATCTGTTAACAAAACAACCATAGTAGTCCTCTAATTCAATTCAGTTCAAAATTAACAGCCCTCTCTTGCGGTCCTGTTATAGCAATTGTTCCTTCGAGGATGTGCCAGAATGACATGTGTTGAATGCAAATAATTGGTCTTCTTCCTCTTAGCTTTGCCCCATAAATATTTTTTCTTCAAGCTCCACCGCTGCCTCCTGTTGTCTTCAGTTTACTCAGAGCCATCCTACATTCCTACTCTTAGTGGCGCCAGCGCTTTTTGCCCCATAGTCCCACTAAAATGATCGCAGAACCTTGTTCTGGCACAGCAAACACAGTTCTTGAGTGTTTGCACAGTTTCCTCCAAAGTATTCTACATAGAGCTCTAATTAACATTTTGAGAGTGTGGATTATTTCTTATTTTCCAAAGAGCCCACATAACTGCAGAGGTCGCCATGTTAATGATTTTGTTATTTCAGTTATGGATCCAAAAAGACCAATATATCATGCATTTCAGAAATATCAGAACATACCGAATTACGGATCACAACTTACTCTTTGTGTAACTGCCACTGCAAACTGAAACTAATGTGGTATTTATTCATGTCACTCATGCTTGCTTAACATTTTGAGGAAAAAAGAAGCTTAATGGTGGATTCTACTTGTACTAGATTAGCTCCTTTCCACATTAGCTACTACAATAATTATCCTGAATCAATGGCGTTTCATATTACCAGCACATACTTTTTTAGCTCTAAAAAAAGTGTATAAGTATGAGTAAAATTTGCCCTTTTTCTGTATTTGTTATCCAGCCGCACGCCGTGGAAGGTCACGACCAGCAGTAGCAGCAGTTGGTGTTGTGTACCAGGACCGTCTTTTCCAGCAGCACCATGCCCTGCTGCGTCCAGGTGGGGAGGTCATACTTTCTGCAGGTACACTTGGAAGTCCCCAGTTGCTGCTTCTCAGTGGCGTTGGCCCTGCTAGCGATCTTGCATCCCTCGGCATCCCTGTTTCTGTTGATTCCCCTGACGTTGGGAAGCACATGTTCGACAACCCTCGCAACGGCATCTCCATCATCCCATCAGTCCCCATCGACCACTCCCTCATCCAGGTGGTCGGCATCCCTTCTGCCAACGGCACTGCCTCCTACCTCGAGGCTGCGTCGTACATCGTCCCCGTTTCTCCCATGCTGCGCCCCGCCGGTCCTTTCATCAGCCCGACTTCGCCGCTCTATGTCACCATGGCAACCATCATGGAGAAGGTCCCTGGCCCATTATCCGAGGGCTCGCTCTGGCTATCATCACCCAATCCCGAGGAGACCCCTTCGGTGCGCTTCAACTACTTCAGCCGCCCTGAGGACCTGGCACAGTGTGTCGTCGGCGTGCGCCGCGTGGCACAGGTGCTCCAGAGCAGGACGATGGACATATTCCGTTCGGCTGCAGGAACGTCGAGCCAGGGCCGGAGAGGGCGTGCTAGGAGGGACTTCAGGATCGTTGGGGCGACCCTGCCACTCGACTGGAGCACAAACAACACTGCCGTGGCGGAGTTCTGCCGGCGGACCGTGGCCACGCTGTGGCATTACCATGGAGGGTGTGTGGTTGGAAGGGTGGTTGACAAGGATTTCCGGGTCATCGGCACGCAGTCTCTTCGCGTGGTGGATGGGTCGACGTTCAGTGTGACGCCCGGGACGAATCCTCAGGCCACGGTGATGATGATGGGCAGGTATGAGCTGAGAAATATATATAGTTCTTCTGCTTGCATTCATTTTGAGCAATGTTATATACTAGTACTAACTGAGATAGTAATTGATTGCCTTGCGTATTGACATTTGACAGGTACATGGGGCTGAAGATGATCGCGGAGCGGCACAGCAGGAGGCCAGTGAACACGTCATCGTACAACGAATTGCAGGAGTAAAACCCTCTTCCAGTGCTTGTGAAACTGATCCAACACCAAGCATCTCAGGGATATCCTATGAAGTGTTGGAGTGCACCGTGCACCCTGCATCCGGTGCAGAACTGCTACTTTTTTTTTTTGCTAGCGATATTCAACGTGTATATATTGTACAGTGATAGCATATGCACGAGGAAGGAGATAGAATGACATGCCTGGATATCACAATTTTTCATAGCGAATAGCATCTGCCGGTTACGATGCACTACGGCAATTAGTTACACGGGTATACAGCTATGCTGAGAGTCTGCTAGTGGATGTTACTTGTACTCTTATTTAACCTGAATAAAGCGTTTTCCTAACAGAGGACTGCCGAATTCATGACTTAGCTACTCTGGACACAATTTTACTTTCTACTCCAGCTATGTTGTGCAGCGTACTAATGCTCTTCATCCAGCACATAACGCATTGCTACGTTTTTGCTTAGAGATATATGCTGTACATAGATACATACAGTAGAGTATGTAATGATCTGTATGTACTGCACGGTGAGGAAAGCATGAATTTTTTTGCATACTGAATAGTGTCTGCGGGACAGGCGATTGCTGTTTTGATCTGTATGTTTTTACGAAGATTAGTTACTTTCTCTACACGGGGATACAACTATGCTGAAAGTCTATTTTTGCATGCTAATGGATGTTGCTTGTGTTTTTATCTAGTCTGAACAAAGCGTTTCCCTGACTGCCGAATTTCGTGAAGTTCTAGACCGACTTTGTTACCCTGGAGATACAATTTCATTTGCTATCCTGGAAGCCTGGACTTGATCCAGGACGTCTCTGCGTAGAGGAGGCCTGAGTTCCTCTTCAAGTTACGTTTCTCCACCTTCAAGGCACGAAAAGTAAAGTCGGGCAGCTACTCCCTCGGTTTTAAAATAGATGACTCAATTTTGTACTAAAGTTAGTATAAAGTTGAGTCATCTATTTTAGAACGGAGGGAGTACATCATATACACCCTCCGTTCCAAAATAGATGGCCCAGCTTTGTATTAACTTTAGTATAAAGTTGAGTCATCTATTTTGGAACGGAGAGAGTATTTTCTTACACCTTAAAGCCAAGCGCAGTTTGATACTTGGCTACATAATATTGTTACATGGACAGAGGAATGGGCATGGATGTTCGCTAAGGCGAAGATTCACCGTCACAAGAAATGAACAATAGCATTCGACCAAGGCGAGAGAAGTGACACTGATGAATGATAACTTGTACACATTCACATGCTCCAGAAACTTTTAGTGTCTGCAACTAAGCTAGTCAACAAATATTTGTTAGGATATTTGTTGAACCCGTACATTGTAGAAAACTTTATCAAGATATTTAGAAGTACTAAAATTGATATAAACACACTACACTAAATCCAAGGGTCGCAAGATAATCCATGGATAAATATGATTTTGTCATATCTTTGTGTTTTTCTTAGGTTAGCATAATTCAGTTGAACAAAAAATTCCAAACTGAGGCAGTAAATATTATTATTTCCTTGCAAAATGTATTTCTACTTTTGCACTAGTGTATTTTGTACACGATGGATGAATTTTATAGTTCTGAACCACGATTTAGATTATGGTAAATATATTTTTATTTTTAATCTTATTAAACAAAATAGAGAAATATCAATTAAACTTGTATGTGAAGTTTATATTTAAATATAAGATTTAGTTAAAATGTGACTTACAAAAAATAAAAGTTTTTAGTATAAATTGGTGGTATTCTAAGTAAACCATATAGAACCGGCAACTCAACCATTAGTTCCTCCACAATTTGAGATTAGTTTGATATCCGATAGGGAAAAGGAAACAAATTGATGTTCGAACTTACACAACAAGATAAGAAAATGAAATAAAAATAAAAATAACACAATATGCACTCATTGGGCAGAGGCTAACGGTTCAATTAATGTGAGTCGGCATCATCGCTGTCACTTGTCCGCTGTTAACCCACGTTCCACCACTGGCTGATATCGAGTTTATCCTTGAAGGTGGTAAGAAACTCGTGGGTGTTCTCCTTGTAGGTTTCAAGTTCATATAACACATATAATCGTTCCCATATATTTTCTACAAACGAGAAATCAAATTATTACCATTCTCATCTAAGTTCATAATGGAAGAAAAATAACAAAGGATTGCAGAAAAATAGACCATGCATCATGGGAGAAACTTACTGTGGAGAAGATTCCCCGACTCAAACAAACCAAAATGGTGTAAAAATAATGAAGGTTTGCCAGGATTTAGGGTGTGAGCCAGATTTTTAGTACTCTCCCGACCTGTTAGAGGCCACCCTAATAAGCGGAGATTGCCGGTATGCGAAGAGAATTCGGTATTGAATCCGCGAGGCCAGGTGAAGAAAAGTCCAATATGGGTGACTTTATTGAGTCTTGTCCTAGTTGATCTGGAAATGCTTGAAGAAGCCTTTAACACTTTCGATAAGAATCCAAAAGCAAGTTCCCTATACTACATTCTTTCCCTAAAGCAGGAAAAAAACGCCTTTCTACATCTGCGCCCTGCTAGACCTTTTTTGATCCTGCAGGAGGGGGAGACCCAATATTATACCAGCATCTCTTTTGGTTCTTCGGTCATCCAGAGGTGTATATTCTCATTCTGCCTGTCTCCAAGTGGGCCCTCTTGGCCACCTAAGACCTTGGCTTTTTAGAGAATCCCGCTCCTGTGTCGTAGGACTTGTAGCTCGGCAGTCCACCGCTCTACTTTTTCCAGCGATGAGTGATTGAGTAAGGTCTAATTCAAT
>CM038679.1:701912839-702064584 GCA_021605205.1 Aegilops longissima | reverse complement strand
GGTTCTTTTCTTCCATTCTTCTTTTCAACATTTGCTTGACTTGTTCTTTCTTTTCTCGATCATCAGATCCATCTCGCGGAGGGCCGATGGAGACGAGGCTGCTCGGCGAGAGAGGACGCCGGCAACAATGACGACGCCGCCAATATGGAGGAGGAGGCCGGCGCCGATGGGTCCGGCTGGCGAGAGGGGTCCGGCGATCGACCGACGGCCCTGGGCTGCAGGAGCGCCAGAGCTGGCACCGACCGCCGATCCCCGCCACCGATGCCGCACTGCACTCAAGAGCTCCCAGCCCGGCGCCTATCTGAAGGCGGCGAAGGTGTCTTCATCAAGCTTCCGTGGGCGTCAAGCTCCAGGGCGCCGGTCGAAGGGGAGACCTTCGACGTGGAGCTGCTTGCCTCCGCTGGGCTGTCGCTGGTTGACGCGCCAAGCAGCAGCAGTGGCGAGCCTGAGGAGGAGCAGTTGCTTTGAAGAGGTTGATGTCGCTCACCGCGCCCGGCAAGCCAAGCTGGAGTCGCGGGAAGCTCTTGTCGCAGGGCGGAGCTGACATGGAGAAGCCAGAGAGCTCCGCGCGCCAACAAGGAAACTCTCCGGAAATAGCAGAGGCGGGAGCAGCTTCGCCGAGGAGCGCATGCCAGCTTTCATCTTGGAAAGGCCGAGGTCGAGGAGCAGCAAAGGCTTGCCGGCAGAAGCTCTCCAAGAAGAAGGTGAGCTGGCGCAGCGAAGATCAACCTCGACAGCTATGAGGAAGATCTCGCCGCGCGTGAGCAATCAATTGGCGGGCCACTCCGGGAGGCAAAGGACGCCGCCGCAGCTGCCGAGGCCGCCAAGAAGGAATTGGAAACGAGGGTGGCCCAGCTGGAGGTCACCCTCCAGAAGAGCGCCGAGGAGGTCACCGGGCTGAAGCGCCAACGCCGAGAAGGACGCCTACACTCTTGGCGAGCTGCAAGGTCGCTTTCCGAGAAGATCAAGGAGCTCGACGCCGCCAAGGACTCAAGGCGGATCTGGAGTTGAGGCTGACCACCTCGACGGAGACGCTGAACGGCGCCAAGGAGCGGAAACAGGCCTGCCGGAGAAGATTAAGGCCAACGAGGAGCTGTTGGCTAACGCCATTGCCTGAATGATCTCGAGAGATTGCATAATGCATCGGATGGAAGGTCTTGTGGACACCGCCGCCGCCATCCATAATGAGTTGATGGAGCTAGGAATGGTGGATCTTGGGTACTCCATTGATGAGAACCTCCAACCCAGCACCAAGCTCAGCCTATTCTTCAAGGGCATGTTGACGGGTCTCCAGCGGCTCCGGGAGGAGATCCCAAAGCAACTGGCCGAGGAGTCGCGCCAAGTCTGTGCCGGGGCTCTCCAGAAGGTGCTGATGAAGGTGGCCTTCCGCAACCCAGGCGTCAACTTCACCAACGTCCTCAAATCCCTGCCTCCATCTGCCGACGTTGAAGCGCTCAAGGCCCTTGTCGCACCCATCGTGGACAGGGTGAGCAGAGTCAAGAGGCTCGATGGCGACCGCGTGGATTAGGCCGCCAAGCTATCTTTCCCTTGTCGCTGCTGTTCATGTTTAGAGCAATCTATTAGATCTGCGACAAGTCATTTTGTAATATACTCTATCTTAGGCATCAATTGCAATGTTATTCCCTTTACTTGATTTCTTCCCTTGTATGTTTGTGCCCTACGCTTTTAGGGAACTTGTCGTCGCGGGCACCTTTGCCGCTAGCGCTGAGTGCGGAATGTCAGCAGCCTGCTGGCGATGCCGCCTCCGACAAGCAACCTTGTCGCAACTAGTTGCAGCGCACTTAAGTTGTTGAGAGGACTCGAAACAAAGTAAGGGTGCGACTAGCTACGAGTCGGTTCCTCCGCGCACAGGTTTTCCATACAAAGTACTATCGTTCGAGGAAGATAACTTAAAAAATTTAAAAACTGATTGCTTAAACTTAGCAACTTAGCTTTTCTGTTGTTTGCTTCCCGGCAAGGTGATACTTCCTCGAGCGACACTTGGTGGTCCACATCATTATCTTCTCCTCCCCGGTTAACTTGTGGGTGGATGAACCTTGCTCTCTTTTGAGAAGAAAGAAGAGAAAATAAAGTTATGGAGCCTAGTGGCTCGTTATCGCTTACCGGGTGTGGATGCTGCACAAAATGTCAGATAATACATGCAAAATAATGACAAAAGCATGAAATTGACAAACTGTGTGCAACACATGAGCTTTACTGATGCACGGGGTCTGCGCCCGGCTTTGTACAAAGGATTATATGCAACAGCGGCAAGACTTGCGCGCTCTACGGGTAAAACTTACGAAGATGCTCTATATTCCAGGAGTTGCTCACCGGAACGCCATCTTTGGTCTCAAGGCGTACAACGCCAGGCCTAGTGACTCGTTTCACCCGATAAGGGCCTTCCCACTTCGGCGTCAACTTGTTAGAATTCTTGGCGGATTGAACGCGCCGAAGAACAAGGTCGCCTTCCACGAAGCTTCGGCATTAACTTTGCGGCTATGGTAGCGGGCGCAAAGCTTGCTGATAACGAGCAGCTCGACAAAGAGCTCGAAGACGATCCTCCTCGAGGAGCAGCGCCATCTTGTCGCAGCTGCTCTTGCTCAAGCTCATCATAAGAGAGTACCGAGGTGACCCGTGATACGAGTTCCGTGAGGAGAACTGCCTCTGCTCCATAGACTAGAGCGAAGGTGTCCGGCGGCTGGCTCGACGGCGTCGTCTGATCGACCAAAGAACCACCGGAGCTCCTCAATCCAGTTTCTTCCGCACTTGCGCAGCCTGTCAAAAGTTCTGGTCTTGAGTCCTCGCAGCACTTCAGCATTTGCCTCTCTGCTTGACCGCTGCTTCTCGGGTGAGCAATGTATAAAGCAGACCTTGGCGCCAAGATCTTGGACGTCCGCATGAAGGTGCGACTCGTGAATTGGGAGCCGTTGTCGGTGATGATCCGTTAGGTATCCCAAAACGGCAAACAATTGACCAAGAACTTGATCGCTGACCGTGGTTGTCACCTTCCTCACTGGTTCCACTTCGGCCACTTTGTGAACTTGTCGATTGCGACGTACAAGTACTCAAAGCCCCCGACAGCTCGGGGGAAGGGGCCGAGGATGTCGAGCCCCCAGACCGAAAATGGCCAGGATAAAGGGATTGTCTGGAGAGCTTGAGCTGGCTGGTGTATCTATTTTGAATGGAACTGGCACGCTTCACACTTGGTTACTTGTGCAGTTGCATCCTGGAGGGCTTCTGGCCAGAAGAAACCTTGCCGGAAAGCTTTGCCGGCAAGTGCTCTTGCGCCAATGTGGTGACCACATATGCCTCCGTGTATCTCCGCCAACAGCTTCTGTCCATCTTCCCGGCAAATACACTTCAATTTCACTCCGTTGAGTCTTCTTCTGTACAAGATGTTGTCAACAAACTGGTACATACTAGACTGCCGGGCTACTCTTTCCGCTTCTTCTTGCTCTTCGGGAAGTTCTCCTGTCTGAAGGAAATGGACGATCTGCTGCGCCCATGTTGGAGCCTGCGGCTCGACAACAAGGACTAAAGGCACATCTGTCGCTGCGGGAACATCAGCTTCTGCGGCAAGAATCTGTGGTTCTGCCGGAGCTTGATGATCCCCGGCAAGCTTGCCGGAGCAAAACTTGTCGGGAGCGTCTGCTTCAACGAAACAAACCCTAGGGCTTGTCGGAGCAGACTGCTCCTCAACGATATTTGCGTTGATTTTGGGGACCTTTTTGGCGGCGGCTTCAGGGAGCTCTGCCGGAAAGTAGTCACCAGAAACCAACTTCCTCTTCTTGCTCTGTCCTGTTGATGGTGTTACAGTTGGTTGAGTCAGCTTGAGCACAAAAATTCCTGGTTCCACAGGTAACTTGAGTGCAGCACACTTTGACAGGCCATCAATCATATCATTCTGAGCTCTTGGAACATGTTCCATTTGCAGGCCTTCAAAGTGTTCTTCTAGCTTTCTCACTTCATCAACGTAGGCTTCCATCAACGGACTCTGATAATCTTTGTTCACTTGGCGGACGACAAGCTGCGAGTCCCCCCTGACGATAAGCTTCTTGATCCCAAGGTCTACTGCAATCCTGAGACCGGCAAGCAAACCTTCATACTCTGCAGTATTATTTGTTGCTTGCTCCTTGGGAAAGTGCATTTGGACTATGTACTTGAGGTGCTCTCCGGTGGGTGCGATAAGCAGCACGCCGGCACCGGGCGCCTTTGCAACGAGAAGGCACCATCAAAGTACATCAGCCACTCTTTACTTGTTTCCTTGACGGGATGCTCGCCTCGAATTTCTTCATCTTATGCTACGCCCATTCTGCTATAAACTCTGCCAATGCTCTGCTTTGGATAGTTGAAGTGCTTTCAAACTTAAGGCCAAAGCTTGACAGTTCCAGCGCCCACTCAACAATCCTGCCTGTTGCTTCTAGATTTTGCAATATCCTCTTCAACGGAAAGCGAGTGACAACTGTTATCTCATGTGCTTGGAAGTAATGGCGCAGCTTTCTCGAGGCCATGAGGAGGCCGAAAAGCAACTTCTGCACACCAGAGTACCTTGACCTAGCCCCCTGCAGAAGGGAACTGACAAAGTAGACCGGGCGCTGCACCATCCTTTTCTGTATCTTGTCGCAATCCTGCGCAGATCCGTCCTTGTCGGGACCAGAGCTTGACGGCGAAGCCCCCTGCTTGTCGCTGGATGCATCTGCCTCGGTTGCCGGCTCATCATCCGCCTCCCTCTCCGCTACTAACACAGCACTAACCACTTGATTGGTTGCCGCTATGTACAGCAGCAACTTCTCTTGTGGCCTAGGTGCGACAAGTATTGGAGTGGAGGACAGGTACCTCTTTAAGTCCTGCAGCGCAGCCTCCGCTTCGGGAGTCCATTTCATTGGACCTGCCTTTTTCAAAATCTTGAAAAATGGCAGGGCGCGCTCAGCTGACTTAGAGATAAACCTGCTGAGAGCAGCCACGCAACCGGCAAGCCTTCTTACATCCTTGACGCGCTTTAGTGCTTCAATCTGCTCAATGGCTTTGATCTTGTCGGGGTTGGCTTCAATTCCCCTCTGAGACACGAAGAACCCGAGAAGCTTGCCGGAAGGGACTCCAAACACGCACTTCTCGGGGTTGAGCTTGAGGTTGATCTTGCGCAAATTTGCAAAAGTCTCATCTAAGTCTTGGACCAGAGTTGCTTTGTCCTTGCTCTTGACCACTATGTCATCCATGTAAGCTTCTACATTTCTGTGTATTTGTGGCTCAAAGGCATCATGGACTACTCTTGCAAACGTTTAACCAGCATTCTTCAAACCGAAAGGCATCCGTATGAAACAGTATGTGCCACATGGTGTAATGAATGCAGTTTTCTCTTCATCTTCCTCTGCCATGAAAATATGATGATATCCTGAATATGCATCAAGAAATGAAAGCAAATCACATCCAGCCGTGGAGTCAACAATCTGGTCTATACGCGGCAAGGGGAATGGGTCTTTGGGACAAGCTTTATTAACATCTGTGAAGTCAATACAAAGTCTCCATTTCCCATTCGCCTTTATGCATAACAACCGGATTGGCCAACCACGTGGGATGGAGCACCTCCGACAAGACCTGCTGCTTCCAACTTCTTGATCTCTCTCGCTATGAACTCTTGGCGCTCCAACGCCTGCTTCCTAACTTTTTGCTTGACGGGCCGCCGTGAGGATAGACAGCTAGGTGGTGCTCAATTACTTTCACAGGAACACCGGGATGTCGATGGTTGCCATGCAAACACATCGACATTCGCCCGCGCGGGAAAAGCAACGAGCTCGCCTTCCTATTTAGGGTCAAGCGTGGCACTGATGGTGAAGGTACCACCAGTGCCGTCCTCCTTGGCGGGCACCTTCTTGGTCTTCGGCGGAGCTACCATCATCTTCTTGCACTTGCCGGTGGAGCTCGATGGTGCGTCCTCGACGGTAGCGCAGCACTCCGAAGAGGTGCGCTTGCCGGAGTGGGCATCAGAGCTCTTGCCGGACTTGGTATTCTTCTTCCCCCGGGAGCTTCAGCGGCAAGTGGTTTGCTATCTGTCGCAGCTGCTGCATCCCGGTAAATCTTGTCGGCGCAGATAAGCGCATCCTTCTTGTCGCCATGAACAGAAATGACGCTTATCGGGCCGGGCATCTTGAGAAGGTTGTAGGCGTAGTGAGAGGCCGCCATGAACTTGGCAAGTGCTGGACGGCCAAGTATCCCATTGTAGGGCAATGGGAAATCAGCAACGTCGAATGTGACCCTCTCAGTCCTGAAATTTAACTCACTGCCAAATGTTACCGGCAATGTGATCTTCCCTTTCGCTTGCTCCTTCTGGGTTGATTCCTTGAAAGTGCGGTTTCTCGAGCTCGCTGTCAGGATTTGAAGCTTCGAGCACCGCAGAGAGATCGATTCAGGCGGCCCGTCGTCAACCAACATTTTAGTGACCTTGAGGTTGCGGATAGTTGGTGAGACCAACATCGGCAAGCACCCGACCGCAGTTATGCGATCAGGGTGGTCCTCAATATCAAAAATGATGGGCGTGCTGGACCACTTCAGAGGTCTACGTGCCTCCACGGATGGTTCTGCCGCATAGACCTCCCGCATCCATTGCTTGAGTTGGCGGTGCGAGGTATGCAAAGAAGCACCACCGTCAACGCAAAGAACTTCTGTTGCCTTCTGAAACTCCTGCTCATCAGCTTCATCGTCTTCCATGTCTTCATCATCTTCTTCTTCTTCTTCGTCCTTGTCGCGGCCGCGGGGAGGTGTGTCTCCTTGCCGCTGCTTGGCCTTGCCGCGGCATCCTCCCCGGCCGGGTCTCTTCTTACTAGCTGCACCAGCACCTTCCTGGGCCTTCTCCTTGTCTCGCCGCTCGTATTCAGCCCTCTGTACCTCAACAAGCTGCTCGACTTTCTTACAGCTCTGGAGGTCGTGGCCCTTGGTGCGGTGAATCTTGCAGTACTGTTTGTTGGATCTGTCAGGCTTGTCGGCGGCCGCCACAGCTTGGCGGTCGGTGTCAGCGGCAACCTCCTTGCCGGAGTCGCCAGCCTTGGCTTTGTTGGCGGCACCATCCTTGCCGGACTGCTCGACAACTAGTACTTCTTGGCTCTTCTTCTTCCTGTTATTCCGCCGCCGGCTCTTCCTTGCCGGGGCGGTCTCCTCACTGTCAGATTCTGCTCCCACATTCTCTCCTGGAAGTCTTCTTCCCTCCTCAGCGCGTGCACACTTGTCGGCCAAGGTTTACAGCTCACTGACGTCCTTGACTTTGCACATTGCCATCTCCTCCCTCATCCTGCGGTTCCGCACGTTCTGATGAAACGCGCTGATCACTGCGGCAGGGTGGACGTTTGGGATGTTGTAGTGCACACGGCTGAATCTCTAGATAAACTTGCGCAGGGACTCTCCTTCCTTCTGGGCGAGCAGGTGAAGGTCACTCTCTTGGCCATGAGGCTTGTGGCAGCCTGTGAAGGCGCCAACAAACTGATGGCACAAATCTGCCCAAGAAGAAATGGAACTGTCCGGCAAGTGCATGAGCCAAGATCTGACGTTTGGCTTGAGCACCAGAGGAAAGTAGTTGGCGAGGATCTTGTCGTCTCGTCCCCCCGCAGCCTGCACCGCGATGGTGTAGATGCTGAGGAACTCCGATGGGTGTGTCCTGCCATCATACTTCTCGGGCACATCCGGCTTGAAGTTTTTCTTGTCGGGCCACTAGACTTGCCGCAACTCACGAGTGAACGCAGGGCAACCTACCGCGTACGGCAAGTCGCCTGGTTCCCCTGGCGCACGCATGTCAACAGTGGGCCCAGCACGCTGATCGGACTGACGCCGCGTTTCTCTTCGGCGCTCGATGCGGGTTCGAGCGTCTTCTTGTTGCCGTTCCTTAAGAACTTGGCGCTGATCGCGGCGAGCTCGTGGATCCGACGATGCGGTGAAGTCGCTGTCAAGGTGGATCCGAGGAGCTGGTGATCTTGGCCTTCTGGAAGGGGATTGCATGGTGGTTGCACCCCCGCAAGTGTCGTCACCACCGGCTCGTGCCTTGTCGTCGCGCCGCGGCAAGGACACAGCTGGTTGCCGTGGGACGTCTCCGTTGGCAAAGCCGATGAGACTCTGGATTGTGGCCCTCCATTCGTCGACCTTGTCGGCCGTTGGAGGGTAGTCTAAAAGTAGCTGAGCTCTTGCCAAGGCTTCCGCTGGAGTGGTGGGTGGCAACGGCGTGCGGGCGAAGAACGGATGTGCTCGAACTCCTAACCAAGTTAGAGGAGCAGCATCCCGCCGACCGTACCCACCCACGGCATCGCATGGCGTGCATGCGGGTCTCGAGGGCCTTGGGATCCTCCACTTGGCCTTGATCCAACGAGCGTATGGTGCTGCGAGCATCATGACGCTGTCGGTCCCGCTTCTCGAGAAGGGCGCGGTGCGGATTCGACGCGCTGGCTTGCGCCCTTGTCCTTAGACCTGGCTGCGTCATGGGCTCTCTCGACGACGCCCGTTCCTCCGCGGCGTCTTCCCCACCACTCGTCGGCTCGGTGGTGGTGGGTTTGACGTGGGACGGCTCGCTGCCAAGCCTTCTTCTTCGGTGGCATGTTGACGAAGATGTTGATGAAGAAACTGCTCGTGTGAACGCTGGATCGGGTTCACACAGCCTCGACGCCCCCTACCTGGCGCGCCAAAGATGTCGGGGAAGCTGGTCGTGTCCCACGAACACCTATGGGACCGGGTCCCTTGTGGTTCGGTGGGGGGCGGAGAATGCACAAAGAGCGGATCGAGGCGATGCACACGAGCAGATTTACCCAGCTTCGGAGCTCTCCGGAGAGATAACACTCCTACTGCTGCTTGGTGGATTATATTGTGTTCTTGCTAGGGAGCAATGGGAGCTACAAAACCTAGCCTAAATGAGGTCTCGAATGAGTCGGGTGAACTGAGCCGGAGCCGAACCGAACCCTTTCACGCTGCACTTGGGCCTCCTTTTATAGGCACAAGGGGTCACCACAGTGGCAAGTAGATAAGGGTAGAATAGTAAAACAGAGGTTGGTACACCGCTTTGTACGGTGTCTGATGATCTATACCTAACTCGACGGCAAGGGACAAGAGTCATAAATGCCCGTCTCGATCGCTGAATAAAGGTAATGAGGACCGTCAAGCGCGCCTCCGTTTGCCACGATGGTGGCTTGTCGCCGCTTATCGCTGCTCCTCGCTGGCGACAGCCCATTGACACGCGTGCTGGGAAAGCCCCATGGCGACATCGTTGGCGGATGAGCTGGAGCGGAGATGAAGAGAGGTTACCTGCCGCGGCAAGCGCCTTGCCGCGGCAAGGTCCTTGTCGCGCTCGGGAGCTTGTCGCTCGCCAAGCCTTCCTGGCAAGCTCCTCTTGTCGGGGCCTTGTTTCCTTCGTGCCCTGAGTGGCCTTCCCGACAAGCTCCTCTTGCCGGGGCCTTGATTACTTTGTTCTTGAATGGCTCCGAGGAGCCGCCGAGATCTTGGCGGTCACTGTGCCAGCCCTGCGCTGGGTGTCTGCGATCGTCTGCGTGCACGAGTTCGGGATACTAGGGTACCCCTAATCTAGTACACCGACACTACCATTACCAGGATGGTTTCCTGGTGTAATATGCCTGACCTTCTCTAATTCCACTTGCAACTCATCGGCGGTGAGCCTCTTTGGCGCATCACGGTTTTCATGCTTTGCATTGAACACATGTCTTTGGTATTTTCTAGGATGCGGCTTGTCCTTGGGAAGGAAACGGCGGTGTCCAATGTAACAGATCTTGCTAAGTATTGCGTATGCCAGCGGATTCCTGTCACAGCGAACACATGCATTGTAACTATGTGTTGTTCACCCTGACATAGTGCCCAAAGCCGGATAATCATGGATGCACCAAATTACAATAGCACGCGGAAAGAAATCAGTTGGTGGGCTGCTATATAGGTCTCGAGTGAGAACACCCTTCCATAGCTATTGAAGTTCCTCCACAAGAGGCTCCATGAACAAATCGCCTTTTCAGGAATTTTTGGACCTGGGATGAGCAAGGCCATCATGTAGTTTGATTCTTTGGTGCAGACATTTGGAGGCATGTTGTAAGGGATAACAAGCACTTGCCACATGCTATATGTGGCGCTGTGGTGGCCAAATGGGTTAAATCCATCTGAAGCTAAGCCAAGTCTAATGTTTCTCGGGTCAGCAGCAAACTCTTTATGTTTATCATTGAAGCTTTTCCACTCACTACCATGAGATGGATGGCTCATTACATTCTGATCTCTGTACTCCTGGTTCCTAGAATGCCACAGTACATCCTTTCTTGTTTCAGCATCATGAAACAACCTCTGCAATCTTGGGGTAATTGGAAAATGACTCAGAACATTATGAGGAATCCTCTTCACAGCATCGCCATCTTTCCATCTTGATGATTTGCATTTTGGGCATTCACTTAAGTTGGCATAATCCTTCCGGAACAGAACACAATTATTCTTACAAACATGGATCATATCATATCCAATTCCAACTGCACGAAGGAAATTCTTCATTTTACTGTAGGTGTGTGGCAGCTCAGATGCATCTGGGAAAGATTTGCGGAAAGCAGCCAACATCGCATCAAATGATTTGTTGGTCATCCGCTCAGATGTCTTCACCTGAAGAAAGGTGACCATAGCTGAGAATACTGACAGCTTATTTCCTGGGGTGACAACAACGTTGCATTGTTCCAACATGCGGGCCCACCGTTTTTCTTCTGCAGGTGAAAGTTCACGGAATGCATGAGCATTTCGTAGCATTGTTTCAATGTTGGTCAAACTCACTGGCTCCGCCACCACCACCTCCTCCTCCTCTTCCACGAGCATCAGCGAGATCAAGATGGTGATCTGCTACTTCCACGTAGTCAATAACATTGGCGTTCACATCTTCACCATGATGAACCCACCTAGTATATGTGACCGACATCCCATATAAGTGTAGATGATTTTGCATGCTTGATTTGGGTCTTGTAACTGAATTCATACAACTGCTACACGGGCAGAGCACATCTGATTTGGACCACCGTACTCAGCTCGATAAAGTTCATGAAGTTTTCAACCCCTCGACATATGCAGCGGAGAATCTTCGAGCAGAAGTTATCCAAGTCATGTCCATCTGTTAGACATACAAATTAGTTCTTCTACTAGATACTACAGGAAAAACATATATGCTTTTTTATGAAGTCCAGAAAAAAAATACCTAGGTCGATGTCTAAAGCTATGGCAAGATATTTGGACGAGCAGATCTAACTAACGAAATATATGTAAAGCTAATTCAGCAAACAGATTTGAGTGCTAATTTATGGCAGGCTGTTTCAGCAGTCAATGAGGCCGAGCACACAGCCATCAAACTACGAAGGCCATCGCAGCAACAAAGATCGAGTATAAAACGGTGTAGAGCTATTTCACCTAACAAATTGGCTACTAGACCATGGCAATCTAAGTCACAATAAATATATGGCAGGATATTTTAGCAACTAATCGGCCTTGGCATGCCATCTCAGCTAAGCAGATTGAGTGCAAAACAGGGGAACGAATCTTCTTAAGCAGAGCATATTGACAGTAAACTACTTCAGCAAACAATGAGATTAACAGTGTCTATCAGCTAACATTCAGCGCTACACCGACATGAACGGGGCCTCAGTCTAGAATGTGTGTACCGTGGGAGAAGCTGACCGCCGTGCGTCTCCACACGAATGTCGCGAGCGGTGGCGGCACTGACCGCCGTGCGCCTCCACAAGAATGTAGCCAGAGGTGGTGGCGCGGCTAGAGGACGGCAGTCTACGAGAGTGTACTGTGGGAGCGAGAGGATCGCCGTGCATCCCCTCGACGAACCGCGGCACCGACGTATCGGCGCGGCGGGGAGGGCGGCTTTGGCGGAGCGAATGGAGTGGAGGGGGACGGGGGGAAGGGGGTTTGGGGAATATTTGGCCGAAGGGCGGTTGAATCGGATTTGGGGGGAATTTTTGTGGGGGGGGGGGGGGAGGATTTTCGAGCGGTGGGCGGGGGGGTTTGGCGCATGGTCGGTTTCTCCAAGTGCAGTCCCACGTGTCAGTGAAGAGGCAAGCCAAAGCGCGTTCCGTTTGCGTGAGCCGTGTGCAGGACCGAACATGTGTGGGGTGCAATACGACCGCGACAGGAGTGTTGTGAGTGTACCACCTTTTTTCCTTTTAAACTAGTAGGTGCTTCGCCCCCTCAAAAAAAATTGTTACTTCGTGCGATCCATCGATACTACTACTAGTAATCTGGTAATCCCTACTAAAACGGCACGGCCGGGTCTTTTCCCGCGCGATATGCTGGGAGGTTGGCTTAGTTGGGTTTTTTAGATTTGTCTCGGTTCAATAAAAAGCGGAGTTGGTGATGATGGTGTGCCTGTCATCCTGCAATATAGGCCGTCCGATCTATATCTAACGGATAGGAAGAAAACTATGACAATTTACCCGCACTCCTCTCCTCATTTGCAGATAAGGCTTCTCGTTCATCCTTTTCTCCCACAAGATCTTGATCTTCCGTGCAACGCACGGGCATCTTGCTAGTACTCCCACAATATGTATATTATTGTGAAAGTTCATATACACTAGCCGAGATTAATGCAGAGACGGCAGATTTTCATTACATTTCGAACTTTTATAGGACAGAAAAATAAAAGAAACCCGACCCTGAACCTATTCTACGGCGGCGACCGACGTCCTCCATCTGAGATCTCTATGTACGGGGGCGGGGTTCAAGACCCGTGAAGTGATGGTGCGGTCTCCGGCGAGGAAGAGTAGAACACGGATACGGACCGGCCAGTTGGCACACCAAGCCTTGCCGCCTCCCATGCCCTACTCATCCTCAGAGGAGTCCCCGACCTCGGCGATGCCGGACGTTGGACGGCGGCAAGTAGGACGCGTGGCTGACGTGCTCCCGTCGTCGGCCGCCAGCGTGGCCACCGCTTGTGCGGTCGCGTCCGCGTCCGGCTACGCTGCTATTGCATCACGAGAGGCGACTTGAGCGAGGGCGGCGACCTCGAGCTTCATCCCCGAAGACAAGCTCTCCCGCAGAGCGTTCGCACTTGCGGTCATGGTGGATGTGGTGCCAGGTAGGAGGACGATGCGCTATGGTGTGGAGGTTAGCTGGGCGTTGCCGCTTTAAGTAGCGCATTCCGGTGAGGCCAAGCGTCCGGGTGCGTCCTTAAGTCGCCGGAGTTGGTTCCTCGGGCACCGAGCCTCTTAACGATGATATACGAACGGACGGCATGAACGGGCAGCTGGCGCCGGCTGGAAACGCACCGCACGATGGCGCGAGGGACGAGGGCTTTGGTGTGCCAGGGTAGTCAGCTCCGGTCGTGGCAACGTTGGATATGCCCTTTGCTCAAATGCGATCCTCGCATGTCATTGAAAAAGCAACACGACCCGGCATGGTCTCAGGTCCAGAGGATGCAGTTGGCCGCGCTACACCACTCCAAGGACCCGTCGCGGTGCCCCGTGCATCCTCGACGAGCCGGGTGTTGGGGTGTGTTTGAATTGTTGCCAAAGTGCACCTTACCAAAATTTTGGTCATACCCAAAGATTGGTCTTTGTTTGGATGGTTGCCATATTTTTTGCATGCCAATGAACTCTAGCCAACTCTAGTTCATTTTTCTTGCCAATGTTGGCCAAATCATGGGCAACCAATACCTCAACCAAAATTTTGGTCATGACCCAAAGATTGGTCTTTGTTTGGATGGTTGCCATTTCTTTGGCATGCCAATGAACTCTAGCCAACTCTAGTTCATTTTTCTTGCCAATGTCGGCCAAATCATGGACAACCAATACCTCAACCAAAATTTTGGTCATGACCCAAAGATTGGTCTTTGTTTGAATGGTTGCCATTTCTTTGGCATGCCAATGAACTCTAGCCAACTCTAGTTCATTTTTCTTGCCAATGTTGGCCAAATCATGGGCAACCAATACCTCAACCAAAATTTTGGCTACCCAATGCTTTGATGGGGCAACCTTGGGCACAAACCAAACATACCGTTGGTCGTTCCACAGCACTAACGCCACCCTCGGCACACTGAAACCGGCCGTGTCTAGCGACGATATGAGTGTGTTGCTCACCGCGGTCGCCGTCTCCAGAGGCGGTGCTGGAGCTGCGCCCTGTTGTTGGCCCCAACGACCCACATGAACGGTTGTCGGTGGCGAGGAGGTCGTGGGCCAGCTCCTCCATTGGACTAGTCTGCGCTACGTCGTCTCGACAGGTGTGCCCCACATGTCGGTTTCCCTATTTTTCCGGCCATATTCGAGCGCCAGTGCTCCGCGTTGCGCATTAGGCCTTTCACTATGTAGGCCAAGCGAGACAACTTATTGTTTATTTGAGACGTTCAAGTTCAATCATGTGGCGTTTGCTTATTTCTCATTCCTCTCCAACCCTCTTCTCCATCGATCATGTCGCCCTCCAATGAGTCCATCCTCCGCATGCCTCATTTGAACATTCCATGAGTATCATTCACATGTACCCACCCTACTCCTCTTTCAATAGATCTCGGACCCGAGATGAAATCGAGAGGAGCGAGTGGGGCACGTGATACCTAAGGCGGATTCAAAATTTTGAACCGTGATCATAGCATCCATAAATCATATATAAAGGGTATTCAATGTTCGTTTCGTTTTTGAACGTACAATATACTCCCTCCTATCCTTTCTACTTTACATATAAGTTTTATGTGTAGTCAAAGTATCTCTACTATGATCAAAAAGGTATGAACATTCAACAATGCCCAATCAATATTGTTAGATTCATATGTACTCATAGATTTGTACTCGAGATGGTTTCCAATTTGACTATTGACAAGATTAATAGTACTTGAGATGTATAATGTGAAAATTATATTATTGGAAACTCCTTTCACATACGAAAATTGACCGTATGCTTTGTGTAAGTTGCATGTCATATATTATTACTCTAACATTTGGTCAAAGTTAGCCTCGAAAAATGCATTAGACCCTGTATGCTTTGTGTAAGTTGCATGTCATATATTATTACTCTAACATTTGTGTAAGTTGCATGTCATATATTATTACTCTAACATTTGGTCGAAGTAGTATAGTGGAAGTGGATCCTCTGACGTAGGTATCCCTGCCTTACCCTACCTTTCGGTCACTTACCGGCGGACCCCATGCTTGCTAGGCCCCGTATGTCAGTTACTCAATGGGATCGGCCATGTCAGGGGATCCTCATCCGTAGTATACTCCCTCTGTTTTTATTTACTCCGCATAAAACGGAGGGAGTGGTGGTATAATAAATGACGCAGGCGGGGGAGGGGGAGGGACGTCGGTTTGCTCTCAACTGCGGTCCCACAAGCGAGCGAAAACGCAAGACGAAGCGCGTTCCATTCGGTGAGCGACGTGGAGGGTCCAGCATGCCGGGCTGCAACGCGAACGCGACAAGAGAGATGTACAGTCAAAACCGATTGACCGGTCGTCACCGGAACCACTATTCACACCAGAACCTTCGCTGCTCGGCCTACGCCATCCACAGCCCTAGAACCACACCCAATCTCCAGCCCATTCCCCACCTTTCGATCCCTAGCCGCATCAAGCGCCCCTAGTTCGCGGAAAGCCATGGTGCGCCGCAAGATCACTTACTACAAGATGTCGGCGCGGGCGCCGCGAAAAATCGCGGCGGCAGTCGGCGCCACAGACCACCGTTCCCAAGCTCGCTTTGCGGCGGGCCAATCCCCGAGTTCTCTAGAGCCAAGCTACGAGGAGGAGGAAGCCGATCCAATGTTCACTGCGGAGGTCGCGGCGCAGAAGGCCCCCGATGGGTATGAGACGATGGACGTCGACTTCGTGTCGGCGTCCGAGTCCCCCATGGTGTAGGCGGACCAGCGGTTCAACATGGTGATACTAAAGGAGGACCGGGAGGCAGAGGCTCAACTCGACGCGGAGCGCGTCCATGCCGCTGCCATCGAGGCTCTCCTGCAGGCGGAACCGAATGTCGTGGATGTGAACTGGGCGGTGGAGGCTCAACTTGGGGCGGAGCGCGCGGATGCCGCTGCCATCGAGGCCTTCCTGCAGGTGGAACCGGACGTCCTGGACATGAACCGGGCGGCAGAGGCTCGACTTGACACAGAGCGCGTGGATGCCGCTCTCATCGACGCCCTCCTGCAGGCGGTGATGAAGTCATGTACCTGGGGTAGGGTCATAGACCTGCCCAAAGGTACCCTCCACAAGGACACTCGCAAGAGAAGCATCCTTCCAGTCGACCTGGTAGGTTTCCACTCGACAGTTTCAAAGACACTCGACCATGAAGACCCACTCGACCACCAGGAGTCCAAGAGCCACTCGGTGTCCAAACGGTCTGTAGTTAAATAGTCTTTATGATCTTAATGACACTTTATGTAAGGCGTTAACAGTAACGCCTAGCTTTAACGCACCTTAAACCCTCTACTACATGGGCTGGCTGGGGTCCTGGCGCACTCTATATAGGCCACCCCCCTCCACAGGTAGAAGGGTTCGCACCCCTGTAACTCATACGCATATAATCCAGTCGACCGCCTCCGGGCTCCGAGTCGTAGGGCTATTACTTCCTCCGAGAAGGGCCTGAACTCGTAAATCCCTTGCGTATACAACTACTCCATAGCTAGGATCTTGCCTCTCCATACCTACCCCCATTCTCTTGTCGGACTTAGAACCACGACGGTTGGCGCCCACCGTGGGGCAGGTGTTCTAGCGATTTGTTGGAGAAGTTGGGATTCTTCGATTTCCTACATCATGGTTTGGTGGAGTTCTGGTCGACGGCCACGAGATCCGTCTCGGTGCGCTCACGTTAAATCGCCGGCGACTCCTTGGCTTTCGGAGGCTCCCCTCGGCGTGGGCGCGCTCCCGTCTCTGAGAACAACACTTCTTGCGTGTGTCCGCGGCGTCCTCCTGCGGCAACCGTCGACCCAGTATGGGTCGGCTCCTGCGCCTTTTTCACTCCCGGTCTCCCACCGGCGCAAGCGTTCCGGTCGGTCGAGGCTTCGACGGTGGGTGAGGCATGCAGTGGCCCGCCAGTCGGCCACCCCCCAAGTCGCGGCGATCGAGCCCGACGAATCTCTCTACGGCCTGTTCGACCTATCGACTGGCTCCGCAGAGACTGCGTCCGAATGCGATAGCAGTGACCCGGCGGCAGAGGTTACGATGGGCGATGGACCACGCAGTCCTCCGGATTCACCCGCACCAGCGGAGGTGGCGGTGGAGGCGATCCGGAGCAAGCCCACGAAGAGTACCTGCCGAGCCCCTCACCCGCTCCGGAGGAGGAGCTTCGCCATCGGAACATGGATGCACTTCACACTCCTATCGTTGGAGAAACCCCCGAGGCTCGTGCCTTGGAGGATGCGCGCTTGGCCAACCTGGCTGAGCACACTCGACTGGAGAATCTTCAGCGAGTACTCGACGAGCGCACGCGACCAAGGGTTCCAAAATCCAGTCGATGTCAGCTCTTTCAACCGCCAACTCAGGTATATCGAACTCCGATTCAGAATTTAGCAGCTGTCGCCCGTATAGCAGAGTCAATTCAGCCTTCCCAGTCGGAGGCGGGTAGAGGTTTGCAGCAAATCAGGGATCTGCTCCGGGCGGCAGGACATCAAAACTCAGTTGTATCCCAGTCGCGGAACAGGGTTCACAGTCGATCCGTCGCTGTGAATTCAGTCCAGTCAGCCCATAGTCCGTGATCGCCCCCGAGGCGTGAGGAACATGGGGGCCGGCGTGATGATCAATACAAGGGCCGCGAGCAGTATGAGCACCGATTCGATCGCAACGATCGATGTTGAGTGCCCACTCCTCCCCCAAGGGGTGGATCATCACGCTCCTCGGCAGCAGATTTACAGACACCAAAGACAGTCTTTGGGTGAAGAGTTCCAGTCGACCCCAGGGAACCAGGCTTTGATGCGAGATCTATTATCGTTCAAGGTTTGGTCGACAGGAACAGAGCTCACCGAGACGGCCTTTATAGAGATGTTCCTTCCAGCAGCAGAGTTCATGTCTCGGGACGAGTGTTTGGCGAGCCATCGAGCCGCGGTAATTCCTCCCAACTTCAGGTTGGCGATCGGAGTCGATAAGTTCTTTGGTGAATCCAAGCGACACTTGGCTTGGAGATTACCGAGTGGCTGTTCAGATCGGTGGCGGCAACGATGAAGTAGCCATGAAGCATTTGCCTCTTATGTTGGAGGGTTCAGCCAGGGCGTGGCTGAATCAGTTGGCACCCAACAGTATTTACACTTGGGAAGATCTTCCCCGAGTGTTTGTCAGGACATTTGAAGGAACTTGCAAACGACCAGCGGGATTGACGGAGTTGCAGTCGTGTGTGCAAAAGTCGAGTGAAACTTTAAGAGATTATATCCAGAGGTGGATCACTTTGCACCACATAGTTAAGAATGTATCTGATCACCAGGCAGTCTGTGCCTTCAAAGAAGGAGTCAAGAACAGAGAGTTGAGTTTGAAATTTGGTCGAACCGGAGATATGACCCTGAGTCAGATGATGGAGATTGCCACCAAGTATGCAAATGGTGAAGAAGAGGATCGGCTCGAGTGGTAAATATAAATCGCCGCCAATGAGGGCGGCGGAGGAAATTCCAATCGGAGCGAAGCGCAAAGCCGAGCCAGCCGCTCCGAGAGGCCTTGGCGTGACCCAGGAAAATTCAAGGGAAACCCAAGGGTCCTTGGAACCCCAAGAAGGTGAAAGACCAGGATGGAAGCGGCGTGTTGGATTTGCCATGTCATATTCATACAAAGAAAGATGAAGAGGTAAACTCATTTACCCGAAACATACCACTCAACAGTGTCGGCTCTTGATTCAGCAGTTCCAAGGGAAACAGCTCAAGGATAAGGATATGGAAACAGACAAAGTTGAGGACAGAGATGACAGTGATGGTGGATATCCCCAGGTCTATTCCACCCTGATGATTTTTGCTGACCTCGAAAGCAAAAGTCGATTGAAGGTTATCAATCGGGAAGTGAACTTGGTTGCTCCGGCGACTCCCAATTATCTGAAATGGTCCCAGACCGCCATCACATTCGACCGGTCGATCACCCGCGCACATTGCCACACACGGGAGGCAAGCATTGGTGGTCGACCCGGTTGTTGAGGGCACTCGGTGACCAAAGTCTGATGGATGGTGGTAGTGGCTTGAACATATTATACCCGGAGGCGTTGAAAGGGATGGGCATTCCGATGTCGGACTCGATTACCACTAACATGAGCTTCCACGAGTCATTCACGGAAAGAAGGCTGAATCACTCGGCCAAATTGCTCTTGATGTAGTTTTTGGTGATTCGAAGCATTTCCGAAAAGAAAAGTTGACCTTTGAAGTCGTAGATTTCCAGAGCGCTTATCACGCTATCCTGGGAATGCCAGCTTATGCATGTTTCATGGCCCGACCATGTTACGTGTATCTTAAATTGAAGATGCCTGGTCCCAAAGGCGTGATCACTGTCACGGGCAATCGGAAGAAAGCAGAAGATTGCTTCCAGAAAGGCTCTAAGATCGCCGATGCTCAGTTGGCAGTGGTAGAGCTACAAAGTATCAGAAAACTGCAGATCCGAGTGATTTGTTGCGAGCTAAGAAGCCTCCTATGGAGTCAGCATTTCAGTCGACTGGTGAGACGAAACAAGTTCACATTCACCCGACCGATCCCAATGCTGCTCCGACCAACATCTCAACAACACTCGGCGCAAAATAGGAAGAAGCGCTCATCCAGTTCCTCCATGAGAACTGGGACATCTTTGCATGGAAGCCTGGCGACATGCGGGTGTTCGAGGGGCTGGCTGAGCATCGCCTCGAGTCGACCCAAAATTCAAACCGGTTAAAGAGTATCTTCGGCGGTCCACCGTCCAGAAGAGAAAGGCCATTGGCGAGGAGGTGGCTCGGCTCTTAGCAGTAGAGTTCATCCGAGAGATCTACCACTCCGAGTGGCTCGCCAATGTCGTCATGGTCCCCAAGAAGGACAAGTCGTTGCGCATGTGCATCGATTTCAAGCATATCAATCGGGCCTGCCCGAAAGATCATTTCCCTCTTCCTCGAATCGACCAAATAGTCGACTCAACTGCGGGATGTGAGAGGTTGTCTTTTTTAGACGCCTATTCCGGGTACCATCAGATCCGTCTGTATGGACCCGATGAGATTAAAACAGTGTTCATCACTCCATTCGGTGCTTCGTTATGTCACCATGCCATTCGGTCTCAAGAATGCGAGCCACATTCATGAGGATGATTGAAGTGTTTGCTCACTCAAATCAGTCGGAATGTAGAAGCGTACATGGATGATATAGTGGTCAAGTCACGAAAGGGTTCCGACCTGTTGGTGACCTTGCTGAAACATTTGCCAATCTCGGGAGGTATGATATCAAGCTTAACCCATCAAAGTGCACATTTGGAGTTCTGGTGGAAAGTTACTCGGTTTTCTCGTTTACGGCGAGGAATCGATGCTAACCCGAAAAGGTTGGCACCATACTCGAATGAGGCATACATGCGTGTGCGATGTCCGAAACTCTTTGGATGCTTGGCGCTTTAAGTCGATTCATCTCGCCTCGGTGAAAAGGCATTGCCTCTTTACCGATGATGAAGAAAGTCGAGACAAGTTCGAGTGGACTCTAGAAGTTGATGCAGCGTTTGCGAGCTCAAAGCTCTGCTCTCCACCAACCGGTGCTTGCTGCTCCAATCAGCAAAGAGCCTTTGCTACTTTACATTGCAGCCCTTTGGACAAGTCGTCGAGACCGTACTTACGGTCGAGCGGGAAGAAGAAGGAAAAGCCTTCAAAGTTCAACGCCCAGTTTATTATCTTTCTGAAGTGCTGATCCCGTCAAAGCAAAGATACCCTCACTATCAGAAGCTTGTTTATGGGATCTATATGAACACGAAGAAGGTTGCTCATTATTTCTTTGATCATTCCATTACGATCGTCGTGACGCCCTTTGTCGGAAATTCTTCATAACAGAGATGCAAGCTGGTCGAGTGGCAAAATGGGCGATTGAACTCCTTCCCTTGATATCAAATTCGAGGCAAAAAAGCCATCAAGTCCCAAGCAATAGCAGATTTCCTCGCCGAGTGGACGAGCAGCAACTTCCGACTAAAGTTCACTCGAACCTTTGGACTATGTTTTCGACGGTTCCAAGATGTTGAGCGGTTACAGTGCAGGGGTTGTATTGGTTTCCCGAGGAGATAGGCTCAAGTATGTTCTCCAGATTCACTTTGATTCTTCCAACAACGAAGCAGAATATGAAGCACTCTGTATGGGTTGCGCATGGCCATTTCACTCGGCGTCTGTCGCCTTATGGTCTCTGGCGACTCGGATCTGGTTGTTAATCAAGTGATGAAGGAGTGGGATGTCGAAGCCCAGCTATGACAGGTTATTGTAATGCTGAGAAAGCTGGAGAAGAAATTCGAGGGGTTAGAGCTTCATCATATACCCGGCTGAAAAATCAAGCTGCAGATGATTTGGCGAAGATAGGATCAAAGGAAGCCATTCCCGTAATGTATTTTTGGAGCACATTCATGCACCTTGATGCAGGAGGATCCTTTCACGGAAGAAGCCCCGCAGCAAAAGAGTGCCAATGATCCGGTGAAGTTGAGGTCCCGGCCGTGGTCGACCTAATTATGGAAGTGGTGGTCATCACTCCCGATCGGACGATGCCTTACATCGCATATATCCTAAGGAAAGAGCTCGAGAGAATGAAGAAGAGGCTCGACGGATCGTCCAGACAATCCAAGGCCTTTACAGTGATCAAGGGACAGTTGTTCAAAGAAAGCGTGACTGGAGTCGGCCAGAAGTGTATCACGCCAGAAGAAGGTCAGATAATTCTTGAGGATATCCACTCGGGGACCTGTGGCCATCATGCGTCCTCTCGGACCATTGTGGCTAAAGCATACCGAGCGGGATTTTACTAGCCGAAAGCAAATGAAATGGCAAAAGAAATAGTTGACAAGTGTGAAGGATGTCAGTTCTATTCCAACATGTCGCACAAGCCCGCCTCAGCCTTGAAGACCATTCCACTCGTCTGGCCCTTCGCTATTTGGGGATTGGACATGATTGGACCGTTGAGAACTGGCAGAAGTGGCTTCACTCATTTGCTAGTAGCAGTCGACAAGTTCACCAAGTGGATCGAAGCTAAGCCCATCAAGAACCTCGATGCATGCACTGCTATCAGTTTCATCAGAGAGTTAATATTCATATATGGTGTTCCGCATAGCATCATCACCGACAATGGGTCAAACTTCAATAATGACAAGTTCAAAGCCTTCTATGCCTCTCAAGGCACGCAGGTCGACTATGCTTCCGTGGCTCATCCTCAGTCGAATGGACAAGCAGAACGTGCAAACGGCCTCATTCTCAAAGGGCTGAAACCACGGCTGATGCGTGATCTCAAACACGCAGCAGGAGCTTGGGTCGACGAACTTCCATCAGTTCTCTGGGGATTGAGGACCACTCCTAATCGGTCAGTGGGAGAACTCCATTCTTCTGGTCTATGGAGCTGAAGCAATTCTGCGAGTGACCTGCTTCACAATGCGCCTCGAGTCAAGCTATACTCTGAGGAAGAAGCGGAACAAGCCCGGCAAGATGCAGTCGACCTCTTGGAAGAGGAGAGAGAAATGGCCCTGATCCACTCGACCATCTATCAGCAAGACTTGCGTCGATTCCGTGCCAGAAATGTGAAGAGTCGAGCCTTCCAAGAGGGAGATTTGGTCCTCCGAGTGGATCAACAGAAACCACACAAGCTCGCCCCCACTTGGGAAGGTCCCTTCATAGTCACAAGAGTCCTCCACAACGGAGCATATCATCTCTACAACGTTGATCCCCAGATCGACGAGCCTCGAGCTTGGAACGCGGAGCTGCTCCGCCCCTTTTACACTTAAAACTCACTCGGTTGAGATGTAATAAAAGTACTTTTGTAGTTTGTTTATCTATGACAAGAATAGTGATTGTTATTACTTTTTGTCAAAATTTCCCCCAGTGGGTGGCTTAGTTGCGAATCCGATTCGCCTAAGTTTGTAAAAAAAATCCTTTCCGAGTGCGAGCCAGTCTCTCACTCGGGGGCTTAGCTGCGAATCCGCTTCGCCTAAGTATTCAAAATCCTACCGAATGGCGAGCCAGCCTCCCACTCGGAGACTTAGCTGCAGTCTAAGCACTCGCCTAAGTATTCAAAATCCTACCGAGTGGCGAGCCGGCCTCCCACTCGGAGGCTTAGCTGCAGTCTAAGCACTCGCCTAAGTATTCAAAATCCTGCCGAGTGGCGAGCCAGCCTCCCACTCGGAGGCTTAGCTGCAGTCAAGCACTCGCCTAAGTATTCAAAATCCCACCGAGTGGCGAGCCAGCCTCCCACTCGGAGGCTTAGCTGCAGTCAAGTACTCGCCTAAGTATTCAAAATCCTACCGAGTGGCCAGCCAGCCTCCCACTCGGAGGCTTAGCTGCAGTCCAAGTACTCTCCTAAGTATTCAAAATCCCCACCGAGTGGTGAGCCAGCCTCCCACTCGGGGCTTCAACAGCCCAAGGATTAGCCTTAACATCCAAAATAATAAAAATCCTACCGAGTGAAGAGCAAACCTCCCACTCGGGGGCTTAGCTGCAGCCCAGTGCTCGCCTAAGTAATAGAAATCCTACCGAGTGGTGAGCAAACCTCCCACTCGGGGGCTTAGCTGCAGCCCAGCGCTCGCCTAAGAAATAGAAATCTTACCGAGTGGTGAGCAAACCTCCCACTCGGGGGCTTAGCTGCAGCCCAGCGCTTGCCTAAGAAATAGAAATCCTACTGAGTGGAGAGCAAACCTCCCACTCGGAGGCTTAGCTGCAGCACAATGCTCGCCTAAGTAATAAAAATCCTACCGAGTGGAGAGCAAACCACCCTCTCGGAGGCTTAGCTGCAGCCTAGTGCTCGCCTAAGTAATAAAAATCCTACCGAGTGGAGAGCAAACCTCCCACTCGGAGGTTTAGCTGCAGCCCAGTGCTCGCCTAAGTAAGGAATTCATCCCAATCCGCAAGGGCGACGAGGTGCAGGTCGACTGTTACCTTCTCCTTCAGAGCTTCGCCACAAGTACAACATGCGGTCCATCCCAATCCGCAAGGACGACGAGGTGCAGGTCGACTGCTACCTCCTCCTTCGGAGCTTCGCCACAAGTACAACGTACGGTTCATCCTAATCCGCAAGTTCAGTCGCAGTCTGTGTTCCATCTCTACCTGCAAAATAGATGAAGCACAAGTCGACTGGAATTTCAACGGAATATCTTCCGAATGAGGGATAAAGTTCTCTCGAAGGCAAACAAAGCATGTTAAAGGAAAAATCAAGTTCGGATAAACGTCCTACGGATCCAAAGGTGCTCAGGCGTCAAGCCTGTTAAAGTTTATCGGTTACAAAAACCACTCGGCATTCCGAGGCAAATTTAAAGTGGGACTTAGAAGGTTTTTACAACTCCGGCGGAGGACTGGAAGGTGCAACAAACTAGTCGAGGTCGATTCCGTCGGCAATACGGGTAGCAGCAGCGATGAAAGTCTCCGTGAAAGATCTGAAGCCGTGCTTCCTGGTATTGGCAACCTTGAGAGACACCAGCTTGTCCTCTTGCGCTTCTTTGTAGTGGACACGAACCAGAGATAGAGCAACATCAGCACCACACCTGGCAGACGACTTTTTCCATTCCTGCACTCGACTTGGATTCTCATTCAGTCGAGTCATCAGAGATTCAAGATCATTACGAAGAGTGCATTACGGCGGAGAGTCGAGTCGATCCGTGACACTGCAACTTTCAGTCGAGCAAGATAGTCCACCACGCTAGCAACGCGAGACTCCAGTCGGAGCACATTCATAGCAGCTTCGTCCTTCACAGGAGAGTTGATGGGTTCCAAGCTGGTTTCCACTCGACTGGTTTCTTCTTCAAAGTTTTGGCAGAATTCTGAAAACATAGCTGTCGGTGTCAGAACCGGCAGATCTCGGGTAGGGGGTCCCGAACTGCGCGTCTAGGCGGATGGTAACAGGAGGCAAGGGACACGATGTTTACCCAGGTTCGGGCCCTCTTGATGGAGGTAAAACCCTACGTCCTGCTTGATTGATATTGATATTGTGGATGTTTACAAGAGTGGATCTACCATGAGATCAAGGAGGCTAAACCCTAGAAGCTAGCCTATGGTATGATTGTAAGGGTTGTTGTGATTGTAGTCCTACGGACTAAAGCCATCCGGTTTATATAGACACCGGAGAGGGATAGGGTTACATAGAGTCGGTTACAATGGTAGGAGATCTACATATCCGTATCGCCAAGCTTGCCTTCCACGCCAAGGAAAGTCCCATCCGGACACGGGGTGAAGTCTTCAATCTTGTATCTTCATAGTCTTGGAGTCCGGTCGATGATGATAGTCCGGCAAATGATAGTTCGGCTGATGATGGTAGTCCGGCTATCCGGACACCCCCTAATCCAGGACTCCCTCAGTAGCCCCTGAACCAGGCTTCAATGACGATAAGTCCGGCGTGTATATTGCTTGGCATTGCAAGGCGGGTTCCTCCTCCAAATGATAGAAGATTGTGAACACCAGGATAGTGTCGGCTCTCGCAAAATAAATTCCACATTCCACCGTAGAGAGAATAATATATACACAAGTTCAATCTGCTGACGTTTTCCGTGGCATGACGTCACACCACTACCAAGCCATTACTCGAATTGTTTTTTACTTTACCACCTCAGCGCATTTAGCGAAGCGGTTTCCTTGGCACGTCTTGTCGAAGCAGAGATCGTGTTTCCCCTTAATCCGGGATTCTCATCAATACAGGCGTGGGTAACCCAACCGCGTCATTGATGGTGACGCTTGGGAGATAAGCGAGTTTTACCAGGCCGGTGGGGGACGCGTAAGACTTCGCCCGCCCATATAAGGGATAAGGATTCACCTTCTCACCTACGCCTTCTTCCTCCTTTGCTTATCCATCTCCGCGCACTCGAGCTCCAGCGCCCAAGTTCGCGCATCTCGTCTCAACCTTCTCCAACCATGTCCGGGCGGGAGGTAAATGGTTGGCCTCCACCGTTAAGGAGGAGCAAATCGCCAAACGCTTGGCGCGGATACCTCTCCGGCGACATCAGCGCACCGGCTGCCCGACAAGGGCAGCTCATCCCCACCCCAGGCCCCATGAGAGGTTGTCTTTCTTTCCCACTTCCTCCATGGACTGGGCTTTCCACTTCACCCCTTTGTCGGGGCTCATGTTCTACTACGGCCTGGATTTCCATGATCGGCACGAACTTCATCCTCAACATCTCGGCGTTTATCGTCGTGTGCGAGGCCTTCCTCTGCATCCAGCCCCACTTGACTTGTGGCTCAAGACCTTCAATGTCAAGCGAAGGTAGTGAAGGGAATTCAAGCGGAGTGAGGAGGCGCCATGTTGGGCAAGATGCCCAACGTCCTTTGGTTGAAGGGCCTTCGTGGAATCCGTCAAGGGGTGGCAATCGGGTGGTTCTACATCACCGAGCAGCGTGACCCTAAATGGGCGGCCCCGAGTTTAGATCTGGTATCCCCACGCAGCTCACCTCCCGGAAAGAGAAGGGCTTGTTGTGGGGTAGTTTGAAGGAGCCGGGACTCCAAGCGTATCAAGAAGCTGGTGAAGAAGCTCGGGCTGATTAACGTGGTTCAAGTCATGCTCGTCGCGGATTCTCCCATGCCAAGAGCGGGCATTCAATCTATGGGAGTTCGATCCGGAACAGCACCAGCGCTGAACAAGCTCTTGACACAACGTCTGAAAGGCGCTGGAGGTGCTGTTCAAGGGCGCCGAAGCCCCCGCATCCGCGACTGAAGATCGCGGATTTCGCTTGCAGCGCCAGGCTGACGAGGTAAGTGATTCTACCCCTTTACGGGACACTTGTTTTTCATAGTTTGACTCTATCACGGTTTTAATTTCCCTTTTCCTTTGACAGGACTGGATGAAGAAGGCGGGGCAGATTACTGTCCGGCTCCTATGCCAGAAAATCCGATGAGACGCTTCGTCTAGCGAGGCTGCTGGTTCCGGCACCGCACGTGGTGCCGGAGAAGAAAACCAAGAAGGAGGCCACGGGTGCTCGAGAGTGCCCGTTTTCAGGTGTCCGGCGACTCGGGCGGACTCCTCCCTAAAATGAGGAGGAGGAAGAGGACTCTCTCGGAGGAGGAGAGAGGAAGAGGAAGGCTTCCCCAGCAGGGGAGGCGGAGGGTCAAGAGGGAAGGACTATTCCCGGACAGCTCTGCCAACATCAATGTTGGCGAGGAAGAATGGCCTTCAAGGGCCAGGCCTCCGGCGAGATCGTAAGTATCCGGATTCCTGAATGATTTATAATTTCTTTTTCTGCGTCACATAGTGTCATTCTAATGCCGCATACTTCCTGTAGTCCGGCCAGTGATGATCTCCCCGCTTCTTCGAGCGGGTCGTTGGCTCCGTCGGATGTAGACTCCATCCCGACCGCCTCCACCCCTCGCGTCACCGAGGACGCCGAGGTGGGATCCCCAGAAGGGACCCATCAGGGGGAGGCTCCGGAGGCGCCACAAGGCGTCCTCCCGGACTTTGCGCCGGACTCCAAAACAGAACCCGCAGTGGTTCCGGAGTCCGGCAGGCGGCCCCTTCGATCGAAGGGCAAGACCGTGACGCCGGCGGCTTCCGTCCAACCGGAGGCGCCGGGCAATTTGTTGGAGGCGCTGCAGAGCGCTTCCATCGAGGAAGAACACCGCACTATTATGAGTGCGGTGATTCAGAAGGTGCAGCTCGCCAAAGGCGGGCTGACCAAAGCCTGCAATAGCCTTCTATCAGGCTTTGAGGTAAGAAGTTAAAAATATGCAATGTAATACCGCATAGACAGTAGCCCCGATGCTCGGTTCGGTGTTGGAAAGAAAAGCGGACTGAGGATCTTAAAAAGATATATGAGGGTTGCTAAAAATTATGTCAATATGGGTTGCAGGCTGCGCTGCTGACCTCTGCCAGACCGATTGCGGAGGTCGGTGCGTTGAAGCAGGAGCTCGGCGGTCCGGGCAAGAGCTCGGCAGCGCCAGAAGCAGCTCAAGACAAAGAAGGTGAGTAACACCACTTTGAATTTGTACCTTCAGAAAAGGATTTAGGTTGCAACAAAAATAACAAGGATAACATGGGTGCTGCGGGGGCCACGAGCGAGGTGGCGACCACGAAGGAGGCCGTGTCTGTGACGAGCATAATCAATGCGCCACGGAACGGGCAGAGCGAGAAAGGCAGGAGGCGGGTGGCGGTGGTTCAGCAAGAGCTCCAGTCTCTCATGGAAAAGCATGAGAGTTTGGGCGTGACTCAAAGACTCGAGAGTCCGAGCTTGCCTCGCTCTCGAAAGTGCCAAACCGCCAAGGCCGAGGCCCATAAGTCCCTTCAGGAGGTTGATTTGATGAGGAAGATAGCGGCGGGTAAGGCATTTTTCATGCAAAGCAAGCATGTGAATGTAAATTACGTGTTACTTACCCGAATTCGGAGCTCTCGAGGCGTTTGCAGATCTGCCTGCATGGCGTGTCGATGCCGCCGCATTCTACCGAGGCGAGGAGGGAGCTCAACGGAGAAGGTCTTGGTCTCAATATTTGAGGCCGGCCATCCAGTGCCCCTAGCGACCAGTGAAGCAGCTGGTCGAGCTTCACAAGGTGGCCGAGCAGGCCATGAAGGGACTCATAGTCCCGGTGTGGCTGGAGAGGCCATGCTGGAGCTACTTCAGCCTCGTCGACGGCTGGTGGATCGTGCCCACTGGGTGGAGGTTATCAAGCGCTCCGCCTGTATTGAAGGTGCTCGTCGGGCCCTTGCCCGCGCAAAGGTGCATTGGGGAAAGATGGATGCGAGAAGCTAATCAGCGACGCGCCACCAGCGGCAAGGAGCATCGTCGCCGAAATTTACTATAAGGCTGTCCTAAAGGGTGCCCGCAAGATTGCGGATGAGTGCCCCAGGGATGTAATTTTTGAGTGAATTCGCAATGTGTTATCCTGTGCGCTGAAAACTTTGTTCATATGCTCTAAGCAACGCTTTATAATTTAAAATATTACCTTACATGCGGCCGTTTATTAAAACGAGAGATGGCAAGTCGTCGGCTTCAGCCCCATGCCACAGTCTTTGGGGTGTTAGGGATAAACTTGAGCACTCTTGTTCCCATTTTGGGTCCATCTGGGAGGCGCTCAACACAACGAACAAGGCAACCGGACTTATAGTGCTTGAACACTCTCACTTAGCCATAGAATTCTATAATTTTAAATTTAGTGAAGCCCCTAGTATTCGGAAGACCAATTGGGGCGCTATCACGCCTTCATCGGACATAATCCGAACTTCGCTCAAGCGGCGAGGTCTTTAAGGACCGAAAGGACCTCTCGAACAGCGACCAGTCTCTCGCCTTATCATGCTGGTCAGTTTTAGCTTTCTCCATCGAGGCGTTAACCCGGCTCAACCGGGCGCAATCGTAGTGGTTCTCCAGTGCTACCTTAGCCGATAGAAGCGGGCGTAAGGTGCGAACATGGGAGCCGGAAAACCCAACTATTGACCCAAGGCATGATTGAGCTGATTCATATAATGCTATAAGTTGAGGTGCCGCACTTGTGAAAGTGTCGGACTTTATCACACCATAAAGCGGAGGACATAAGCCCCTGGTGTATTTGGCGTACCAAGATGCACAGGTGCAACATGTCGTAAATGAACATATATATATATATATATATATATATATATATATATATATATATATATATATATATATATATATATATATATATATATAAAGTAATGCAATTATAGGCAAAAAGTGCTGCATTTTATTCGAGAAGATATGCTATCAGTGCGGAATGATACAAATAGTGCGGAAAGCAAGGGATTGGAAGAATTAAAGGCGTCTCCCTCCAGGGGTAGGCCGCGGAATGTTGTATTTTAACAAATTAAATTCTCGTGATGGAGACCACATGAGTGTTCGTCGCGGCCTTTGTCCATCCCTGGCTGTTGCATCATGAGTTCGGCAGGTTCGCCGCCCGACTGAGTTCTGTATAAAAAAGAGAAAAATAAAACAAAAAAAGCGACACACTTGGGAGCCTGGTGTGGTCGAACCGCACTCTGGGTCTGTTGTGGTTGTGCCTTCCCCTATGCCCATGGTATCTCCAGGCGTAATTATGTCTGTGGAGAGTTTGTCTTGCAATTTTGCGAGGGCTGGGGTTGGGGCCGCATTGCTCTACGCGATGCGGGCGTGCGGGTGGTCTTGGTTGATGTTGCTCCGGCGCGTTTGGTCGTGTCCGGTCGTTTAACGGCGGACTCGAGAATTGCCTTAAAAGGCTGCTCTGTACTTCTGCCGCGAGAGCCGCTATATGTTCCTCCGTTCGGAGGGAGCGTTCCGTGTTTCCATTGACCGTGATGACTCCATGAGGGCCTGGCATCTTGAGCTTAAGGTATGCATAATGCGGCACCGCGTTGAATTTTGCAAACGCGGTTCGTCCGAGCAGAGCGTGATAGCCGCTGCGGAACGGGACTATGTCAAAGATTAACTCCTCGCTTGGAAATTATCCGGGATCCGAAGACCACTTCGTGTGGCGAGCATGTACAATTGGCCTCGACACCTGGTATGGCGCCTTTGAAGGTCGTCATTGTAGGTTTAATCCTTGAAGGGTCTATGCCCATCTTGCGCACTGTATCACGATAAAGCAGGTTCAGGCTCTGCCGTCGTCCATCGGACTCTCGTGAGGTGAAATCCATCAGCGATTGGGTCTAAAACCAATGCGGCGAATCCGCCATGGCGGATCTTGGTTGGATGGTCTCTTCGATCGAAAGTGATCGGGCAAGAGGACCATGGGTTGAATTTTGGGGCGATGGCTCCATCAGCGTATCGTCCTTTAGTGCGCTTCGCTCCCTCTTGGGAATATCGTTGCGTATATCATGTTTACCGTCCGAACATGAGGGGGGAATCCCTTTTGTCCTCTGTTGTTCGGCGGCCGGGTTTCTTCCTCGTCATCGCTGTGCAGCCCCTCGTCACTGTTTTCGGCGATTAATTTGCCTGCCTGCTTGAATACCCAACAATCTCAGTTGGTATGGTTAGCTGGCTTTTCGAGAGTTCCATGTATTTGACAAGAGCGGTCGAGTATTCGGTCCAAATTGGACGGGTCCGGAGTGGTTCTTTTGAATGGCTTCTTCCGTTGACCGGGTTTGGAGCCTCGGAATCCGGCGTTGACTGTTGTATCCTCATTCATTGTCGCCGTTAACGCGGCGTTTGTTTTGTTTCGACACAACCTGCCATTGCGGTCCTTGGTATCCGGACTGCCAGCGTTTTTTGCTGAGGTTGTTCTGCGAAGCGAGCCAGCTATCCTCTCCCGCACGAAGCGGGTCATGAGGGATGTGAGGGCTGCCATGGATTTCGGCTTCTCTGTCCTAGGTGCGGGCCAGCCACTCGTCGTGGATGTTATGTTTGAAGGCAGCGAGTGCCTCGCATCCGGACGGTCGGCGATTTGATTTTTCTTTGTTAAGAACCGTGTCGAGAATTGCACTGGCGATTCGTCTAGCTGCTGGATTATGTGGCTTAGGTCATCTGCGTCCGGTGGTCGCACATACGCGTGCCACGAAGTTGTCGAGGAATGCGGCTTCCGGTCTTCCCAAACATCAATTGACTCTGCGGGCAGGCTGTTAAGCCAATGCCGAGCTGGTCCTTTAAGCTTGAGCAGGAGATATTTGATGGCGTGAAGATCGTCGCCGTGGGCCATGTGTATATGGAGGAGATAATCCTCAATCCAGACCCTGGGTCTGTTGTGCCATCGAGGATTCGATATTAACGGGTTTGAACCCTTCAAGGATTTGATGATCCATTACTTTGTCGGTGAAGCATAGTGGGTGTCTGGCGTCTACGTATTGAGCAATATCGCGGCGTAGCTCGAGAGAGGCGTTATCTGCTGTGTTCGCCCGGCGGAGTAGTTGTATCCGGTGCGACGGTATTTGTCGTGGGTCGTGGGGCGTCCACGTGATCCATAGATAGATCTGGATTGTCTTGCCTTGTCCTCCAATATATCTCGCAAGTCCGGCGCGTTCCCCCGTGGCTTCCTGCTTTTAGAGCGATGCCGGGGTACGGTTTTGGTGGAGGGCTTGCACACCTCTCTATCGCGGCCACGAGGTGGTCGGTCTGCCGTATTGTGCGCTGGTGATGCTGCCTCCTCTAATCGGGGGAGCAACTTGCGTTTTGGGTAACTTTTGGAGGGGCGTTCGAGTTCATACTCTTCGGCCGCGAGGACCTCGGTCCATTTGTCAGCCAGTAGGTCTTGATCAGCTTGAAGTTGTTGTTGCTTTTTCTTTAGGCCGTTTGCCGTGGCCATTAGCCTGCGTCTAAAACGCTCTTGTTCGACGGGATCCTCAGGCACGATGAATTCGTCGTTGCGGAGGCTTGCCTCGTCTCCGGAGGGAGGTAAATAATTGTCGTCCTCGACCTCTTCGTCTGCCGCCCTCTCCTGAGGGCTTGCTTCTGCCCCCTCCTGTGCTGGATCGTGCTGGAGGGAGTTGTCTTCGGCACTTTCTGGGGTGTTATTATCTCCTGTGCCAGAATCTCCATTCTTGCCGTGGCGGGATTTAGAGCGGCGCCGCTGACGTCGGCGCTTGGGCTGTTTCTTTAAGGAATCGGCCACCGCTGCTTCTTCGCCGTCCCCATCTTTTGGGGTGTCCACCATGTATATGTCGTATGACGAGGTGGTCTTCCAGTGTCCTGTAGGCACTGGTTCTTGGTAGTCTCCGGCATCGTCGTCCATACCGTCGATGTCTTCGGAGTCGTAGTCGAGTACGTCGGTTAAATCGTCGACGGTGGCTATGAAGTGGGTGGTGGGTGGGATCTGAATTTCTTCGTCGTCCGCGTCCCACCCGTCCTGGCCGTAGTTCGGCCAGGTCTCTCCGGATAGCGAGAGATGCTTCAGTGAATTTATGATATCGCCGAAGGGAGAGTGCTGAAAGATGTCCGCAGCGGTGAATTCCATGATCGACGCCCAATCGGATTTGACTGGCAGGGGCGCAGGAGGTTCGGAGTCCGGCAGGGAGTCCGGCACCTCGGAGTCATGGGCTTTATGTGGGACAAGGTAAGTGTTCGGCTCCATCACCGTAGAAATTGCGGCTCCCGAGGCGGTGTCCAGCCATCCATCCTCGATTGAGCGATCGGCTCCGGACTATGGGTCGGAGGCGGATTAAATGGCGACCTCAAGGTGCTGTCCGTGGCGAGTTAGGTCATGCCCATCGAGACAGCGCGCACGCTTGGCTGTGGCTCAGATCCATCGAAGATCAAGTCCCGCGGATGTCGGCCGTGAAGTTTAGGCTTCAAACCTGACTCGACGGCCAGGGGTGTAGCTTCGATCTGCTCGGATGGCCAAGTGAGTTGGCCCTTGATCGCGGCCGCCGAATCTGAAGATCTGTCCGGGAGAAAGGTCTCACCCAGGACTACGTCGTTGTTGATTGAAGAGGCCATCAAGCCTATCGGTGGCGACACGGAGGAACTCTCAATGAAAGCACCAATGTCGGTGTCAAACCGGCGGATCTCGGGTAGGGGTCCCGAACTGCTGCGTCTAAGGCGGATGGTAACAGGAGGCAAGGGACACGATGTTTACCTGGTTGGGCCCTCTTGATGGAGGTAAAACCCTACGTCCTGCTTGATTGATATTGATATTGTGGATGTTTACAAGAGTGGATCTACCACGAGATCAAGGAGGCTAAACCCTAGAAGCTAGCCTATGGTATGAATGTAAGGGTTGTTGTGATTGTAGTCCTACGGACTAAAGCCATCCGGTTTATATAGACACCGGAGAGGGCTAGGGTTACATAGAGTCGGTTACAATGGTAGGAGATCTACATATCCGTATCGCCAAGCTTGCCTTCCACGCCAAGGAAAGTCCCATCCGGACACGGGATGAAGTCTTCAATCTTGTATCTTCATAGTCTTGGAGTCCGGTCGATGATGATAGTCCGGCAAATGATAGTTCGGCTGATGATGGTAGTCCGGCTATCCGGACAACCCCTAATCCAGGACTCCCTCAACAGCTCAGACTCAAAATAAAAATCGTGTGATGAGCCGGTGAGAGCAAGACAGTCGGATAAAAGGGATTACCTTCAAGCATGAGAAACAGCTTCTTGGCGAGCCCTCAAGAAAAATCTCCGGTCGTTTCGCTTCCCTTGGTTAGCCAGCCTTGTCGACAGAACAATCTTGTCGTTCTTGATCGACTAACTTCCTTGTTAGCAGCGTCAAGAGCGGCTTTCAACTTGGCATTTTCATCTTCAAGTTTGTCATTGAGGCAAGCTTCTCTTCAGTGAGCTTTGTTTTCTCAAAGCCGCCTTACATGCCTCTCTGCAAGGTCAAGGTCCTTCTTCTTCAAAGTCTCTTCCGGTTTATCGCAAAGCAACAATGAGAACAGAGTTGAGAATGAACAGAAAAACAAAGGCGTCGCCAAAAATTCTCACCAGCCATACCTTTTGCTTCATCCTTTGCCTTCTGCAAATTCTCCTGAGCAAGCTTCAAATCGAGGTTGAGCTGGATCTGCTTGTTCTCTAACTCAGTATAGCGAGCCACAAGCTCGCAAGATTTCTACAAAGAGTGAACCAACGAAAGACATCAAAGACAGATCACTTCTGAGTGATTAAGGAAAAATAGTAGCATTTCTAAGACTACAGTCGAATCAAAACATTCGGCAGTAGTCTCGGGGACTACACCCAGCAGGTGCACTCAGCGTACCCCCACTGGTTTACCAATTTGGTTCGACCAGTTGACCAAAAGAGGCAAAAAGGTTATGATTTTAAAACCATGGCTAATTGTCAGATGTCAGCCGCAGCAAAAAAAACAGTTCTTTAGATAGTCGACTGCACGCAGTCAACCATAGTCTCGGGGACTACACCCAGTGGGTGCACTCAGCGTGCCCCCACCGGTTTACGGTTCCATTCGACTTGGTCCGTCCAGGTCGAGTGAAGAAGTTCACAGCATACAGACTATAGCCGACTACGCGCAGTCGACCATAGTCTCGGGGACTACACCCAGTGGGTGCACTCAGCGTGCCCCCAAAAATGTTTAATCGACAAACCCAACCAGTGGGTGTACAGATATGAAAATCTCCAGAAGGAAGCAGTTTCAGGTAGCATATCCTAACAAAGCAAGCAGCCGATTGACTTACTTGGACATTGCTCTGGAGAGCTGAACTAGCATCATAGGCCGCCTGACTAGCCTCTCGGACCGCTTTTACTTGCTCCGTCATGATCCCTGCCTGGCGTATGGCCTCCTTAGCAGCACTCACTTGGTCTTCAGGGACGTGGTGTATAGCAAAGAGAGATGGTGGATCAGCAGTCATCGAAGTGGGTCGGGCACTTGTCAGCGGTACAGCGAAAGACACAGAAGTTCGAGTGGGGTTGCCTCCCTCGGAAATCAGCGTCTCAGGAATCGCCGCGAGTGGAGCAGCCTTGCTAGCTGGCACTTTCTTGTTCTTCCTCTTCCTCAATGGCGCTTCCTCGTCATCATCGGGGAGATCAATGACGTGAGGCGGAACTACAAGAAAGACTCAGAAGTAAACATGGAAGTCCAATCGACTAAAAGCTCCAGTCGACTAAAAGCGAAACCTCAGAGATCTTAAAAAGGTTGGAGGTGGCAGCATCCTCCATTTCCTGATCTTCGTGCTTGGCTGAAGTCTCGGAGGTAGCGGCGCTGTAGATTTCAAGAATAGGCTGATCAGTCATCAAGTCGACCAAAAGTTCACTCATGTTGAATAAGGAAATACAAGGTTCTGTTGGTTACCCGGAGATGGTGGGGATGACCATTCGCATCTTGGGCAGGGCCTTCGCCGGCTTTGACGACGTCGCTCGAGGTTGCTTCGGTGGTTTCTCAGTCGGTGCAGGGGAAGTTGTCCTAGGTCGCTTCGTCGACTGCCCAGTGGGCACAACAGCTTTACCACGCCCGGCCGTCGGGTCATGCGTCAACTTGGACCTTCCCTCCGAGCGAGGAGGATCGACGTCTTCCTCCTCTTCCTCCTCCTCCTCCTCGTCATCAGAGCTATCATCCTCCTCGCCGTTGGACTCGCATTCCTCTGGACTTTCACCTCCACTCCCTTCTTCTTCTTCGATTGTTTCCTGCGCCCCGTTGGGCATCGAGTACATCTCAGTGGTGACCTAGAAGACAACAAAACAAGGCGAAAGTCAGTCGACGAATTGGCATCAGAACAGAATGAATGCAGCAGAATCACAGTCGGAGATAAGTGGTTATACCTTGTGTGGTTGGTAACTCTGGTCGAGTGGTGGAATCCTCCTAGCTCCGCGAGGGTTGTCTTTGTTTCCTGTGGTGGCAGTCATCCACTTCTCCAGCGTGGCTTCATCGACCTCCTCTGGATGGACCCGAGTGGTATCATACGTACCAGAGTACATCCACATCGGATGACCTCGGTATTGGAGTGGCTGAATACGCCGTCGGAGAAAAACCTCCAGGAGATCCATGCCGGTCACCCCATCGCGAATAAGCTGGACTACACTCTCCATCAGCAACTTTACTTGGGCCTTCTCCTCTGGTAACACCTTCAGGGAAGATGGCTTGTTCACTCGACTCATGGAGAAAGGAGGGAGCCCAGTCGACTGCCCCGGCGTCGGCTGGTCTTGGCAGTAGAACCAGGTCGATTGCCACCCTCTAACCGAGTCAGGGAGGGTCATAGCTGGAAAGGCGCTCTTCCCCCTCATCTGGACCCCGAGACCCCCACACATCTGGATTACTTGGGTCCTCTCGTCATTCGGGTTCGTTTTCTTCACCGTTTGAGAGCGACAGGTGAATATGTGCTTGAAGAGACCCCAGTGCGGTCGACAACCCAAGAAGTTCTCGCATAGCAAAATGAAAGCAGTAAGATAGACAATGGAGTTTGGAGTGAAATGATGGAGTTGCGCTCCAAAAAGTTCAAAACCCCGGAAAAAGGATTTGGCGGCAGAGAAAACCCCCGATCTACGTGGGTGGCCAGAAGGACACACTCACCCTCTTCAGGCTGCGGTTGCCACTCCGTACCCGGAAGCCTCGCCGACCCATGGGGGATCAGTCCTTCATTGGCCAGATCGGTGAGATCCTTCTCGGTGATGGTCGAGCGGATCCAATCTCCTTGGACCCAGCCTTGCGGCAGCTTGGACCGCGAAGAGGATCCGCCCCGACTGGGCGCTCTCCCCTTGGCCTTCGCCGCCGCCTTCTTCATCCGTTCCAGGGTTGCGGTCTTCTCCATCACCATGGTCGCCGGCGAAGCGAGTACCGAGCTGCGGCGCTGGACATGCGAAGAGCGCAGCGAGAAGGTTTGGAGGCGGAGGGAGGAGAAGATTGGGGCTGCACTGTTCAAAATGCTCCGTCCAACGCTTTATATGGAGCCGCTTCCGAGTGGCTGACCGGTAGGCCAAGGCAATCCCGTCACAATCCCGCAACAGGCGCGCACACGATATGTGGCGAAAAAGGCGGCGTGAAGATCGAGGCGTCATCGTCCTATCCCATCCGAGTGCCGCAGTTTTCTCCGCTTCGCGCGCTTCCAAAAATTCGGATCCCACGAAATCCGCTAACCGCAGAGCAACTCGTCAGATAACAGATTTCCTCCGATCCATCGCTCGGAAATCCTCAGGTTCACGGAGTTCACTCGACAAACGTGAAGAATGGATCAAGGCGACTGAAAGAGAAGTTGATGCCATCACTAAAAGGTCGTTGATCCAGAGTAAGACGCACTCACAACACGAAGAACAGGTTGGAAAGATTATCAACTCCTTCCTCACTCAAACCTCGATCCATTCGGGGGCTAATGATGAAGTCATGTACCTGGGGTAGGGTCATAGACCTGCCCAAAGGTACCCTCCACAAGGACACTCGCAAGAGAAGCAGCCTTCCAGTCGACCTGGTAGGTTTCCACTCGACTGTTTCAAAGACACTCGACCATGAAGACCCACTCGACCACCAGGAGTCCAAGAGCCACCCGGTGTCCAAACGGTCTGTAGTTAAATAGTCTTTATGATCTTAATGACACTTTATGTAAGGCGTTACCAGTAACGCCTAGCTTTAACGCACCTTAAACCCTCTACTACGTGGGCTGGCTGGGGTCCTGGCGCACTCTATATAAGCCACCCCCTCCACAGGTAGAAGGGTTCGCACCCCTGTAACTCATACGCATATAATCCAGTCGACCGCCTCCGGGCTCCGAGACGTAGGGCCATTACTTCCTCCGAGAAGGGCTTGAACTCGTAAATCCCTTGCGTATACAACTACTCCATAGCTAGGATCTTGCCTCTCCATACCTACCCCCCATTCTACTGTCAGACTTAGAACCACGACAGGCGGAACCGGACGTCCTGGACATGAACCGGGCGGCAGAGGCTCGACTCGACGCGGAGCGCGCGGATGCCGCTGCCATCGAGGCCCTCCTGCAGGCGGAACCGGACGTCCTCGACTTGAACCGGGTTGTGCTCTCGTCCGTGCAGAGCGCCCGCACGCTCGCTTGAACAGTAGCTGGAGGCCGAGGACAACCACGGTGCGGAGACACACGTCGGCAGCGACGGCTGGTTCGCGCCGGCAGCCAAAGACGACGAGGCCGTCTCTTTCCGCGGGAAGTGATAGTTTTTCTTTATGTTGTTGTTTTTATGGATCTTTTGCTGCATAAAAACATACTATATTTGTTATGCAAGTCACCTGACTTGGGTCAGTCTACCATTTCAGGCGGTTGGATGAATATCCTACGTCTCCTAACCCTTCTTTCCTTCTTCCTCACCTCTTCTTCTTCCCCAACAGACCACCGTACGGGCCGTACGGATACTCCCCAACATGCGGTTGGATAAACATACTCTATGAAAAAATTATGTGTCAGCGATAGGATGGCTGAGTTTGGTTTGTTCACATGCGACAACATGTGTCAGTGAGGGTGCATTCCCTTGGTTGGGTTTGCGGCATGCAGGAGCGACTGTGTGAGGGTGCGGTGTGACCGCGGCGTGCTGGAGCGACCGTGTGAGGGTGCGGTGCGACCGCGACAGCCATGCGCAAGTGTACCTCCTTCTCATTTTGAAAACTTTAGGAAAGCTTGGCAAAAATGTGTGGTGAAGTTTGGCAATGCAAGGCCTAGACCCAAACAGGATAAGTACGTACGTACTAGGAGTACTAGTGTTAAAAAAGAAAGGCGGGGTTTTCCTTCGCGGGATTTAATCGATACAAATCCTCGTTTCACGTGTCAATTAATGCGTATTTTTTTCTCAAAAGACAAAAGAGCTAACCATCTCACTCCTCATCACTTGATTAATGCAGCGCCATGCAAACCAACATTCTCACTTCCGCATGCATGCAGGGGATATTAATGTCCTTGGTTGCTAACCCCATCAAGTTTTCCTCGATTAGTGTTAGTGGCCCTTCGCAAATTGTAATTTTGATAATACTGGCCTTGTGTACAAAAAAAATGGAGGTAGTAACTATATTTGACTTCCTTCCCCATTGCGGTGCGTTGACGATTTTTTTTGTGGTTTGGCGAAGTGCGTTCGACAGAGAACACCATTGAGGGAGACCACGGTAAGTCGTTCGCAAGTGCCGCCTGCAAGCCGAGACAACCGCCTTATTTGCATCCAGGAAGTCCTTTACTAGTACTACTACTAGGAGTACTAGTGCAGTGAGATGGTTTCTCGAAGAAGACGATGGAGAAACGGAGTCAGCGAAGAGTGAAATGATGGTTGCTTCGTCCGTGCTTTGTGATTTGACGCCTCACTGCTTTGTGATTTGTGATAGAAGGGACAGGGGAGTAGACTCTGTGCTCTCTACTGTACTACATGCGTCCAAGCATGGGAGAAAGAGGAGATACATAGCATTTTTCTATTCCTTCAATCAATCAATCAATCAGGGAGCTTCGGTTCCATCTTTTTGGCTTTGGCAACACCGTCCACAATGGTTCCCATGATGCCAAAAGCTATTTTCACATTTGGCTACACATTGTGGATGCCCTTAACCATACTACTTGGTTTTGCTCCTGTGTGCTATCTATACAAATCTCAATTATATTGATCTAAAAAATTATAGAATCAAGATTAGTAAAAAGGAGGTGATTTTGCCGCGCGGATGGCGGTTTGCTAACATGCGGTCCCACATGTCAGTGCTTTACCAAGCTGATCCGCGTCCCACATGAGGCAGAACAACGGGAGAAGCAACACGTGGTTAAGTTGAAGAAGATGAGGGAGAAGCGGATTCAGCAATGACTGAAATGATGGTTGCTTCGTCCCTCCAACCTCCAACTTAACTGCGGGAAAGGTGCGGCTTTGTGATTTGATTCCTCATTGCTCATTACTACACCGGCGCCATGACTGGGGTGCTTCACCCCGGCTACTCTGCACTGTATTCTGGTATGGCACGTGGACCCGGTAGCTTGATGTCCCACATGTCGGTGAAAGGGACTAGAAGATTTATGAAAGCGGCGCCCACTCTTCGACGGAGGAGTAGGCGACACGACGGCCCGATGAACTATCACTTGTCTTGTATAGTACTATAGTTTTGCTGTTTCGCATACGATCCATCGATACAAACCCGATTAAACAGGAAAGGCGGATTTTTCCTTGTGGTAGATGATCTGGCCATACATTTCAAAGGCAACTTTAATGTTTGCAAACTGAATAATTATAAGTAACAATATGATATCCAGTAAAACTAAAAACACATATGATTTATTGTGTTAGAGTGTAGTAGTAATGTTGTATTGCGTAGTTGTTAGATGTAATATGGTCACCGAACAATCATAATATGGTCACCGAACTTCAGAATAAGCTGATTACGGTCACTATATACGTTTTGCGGTGATTATCCGGTCACTTGCTCACAGTTCAGCATCGGAATGCACTCTGTTGACCGGCCAAATAGTCTGCGTGGCGCCATGTTGACTAGTTAAATTTATCACGTTCTTTGTGGGTCCCACCTGTCAGTTCGCATAGGGAAAAGGTTAGATAAACACAAATTTACGCAGGCGCAACAAGGCTCCAACCCGTGCGCGGGAATCACCTGGTTGTGCATGTGTCTGTGAGGGCCTGATGTGTGCACATGCACGTGTAGGTTGAGCACTTGAGCGTGAGAGTGTGTGTTGGTCGTGTGGTGTACTGGTGTGTGCATGCATGCGTGCGTGTGTGCGTGTGAGTGTTTTGTGCGTGCGTGCATGGCTGCGTGTGTATGTGTGAGTGTTGCGTGCGTGCGTGCGTGGGTGCATGTGTTTGTGTGAGTGTTGCGTGGATGCATTTACTGTGCATGCGTGCGTGTGTGTATAATCACCACACCAGCTCATGTGTGTTAAAACAGACGGCTCAGCATACCAATACAAGGCCACCTTGTCCGTTGTGCCCGCGGTCATGACTTCGAACCACCGTCAAAATATTTTTTTTGTCGTTTGTTTTCATTCTTATTAGCAAGATGCCCGTGCGATGCACGTAACATCAAGATGCATTCGTATGATTTGTTTATCTTGTGAGAGAAAAGGATGAAAGAGGGAAGGCCTTATTTGCAAATGTGGAGAGGTGTGTGGGTACCTTTTTGCAAAATTGCCATAGTTTCTTTCCTATCCGTCAGATATAAATCAGACGGCCTATATTGCAGGATGGCAGGCACACCATCATCACCAACTCTGTTTTTTATAAGAGTGTATTTTATGTATTTTATAAGAGTGTAGATGTAGAGTAGATACAAGTCGACAGGTGGGCACGATGGTAGTGAGATAATGTGATGCAACACTAGAGGTGCCACGTGGAGCATTTAACTGGTCAACTAGTCATGTCATGAGCAAATACAGAGTTGTACGGTGAGCCCGTGACTGTATAATAACCACTAAACGTAAACGGTGATCGTAATGAGTGGATTATGAAGTCCAATGTATGTATCGTGCTTTCGCTTAAAATACAATGATCGTCATTGCATATATCGCGAGAGAAAGACGAAACACGCGTGAATTTTCTGCGGGGGCTTACTTTTAGAGGACCTGGAGATAGTTTTGTGTGCATACGTGAAAGGGGCATACAGGCGGTGTGTATGCGATGGAGAGAGAGATGCTCTTTGTTTCTCTTTATTATGACTAACTTTGTATATAATAGAAAAATATACAAATTCACAATGCGGAATAAATATCATTGTGGGCACCATGCAATGCAAATTAGCGTTCGTACTCCTCCATATAACTTTGTAATGTTGTATATATGTAGAAACTCTAAAATAATTTTTTGGCCACACTTTATTCAAAAGGAATGTTGTATGTGAAATAAACGTGAAGAGAGGGCTTTTTATCAATGGGGTACGTGATGTAACATGTGTGAATGTGTAGTTGATGCATTTGGCGGGGCCTAGAGAGGTATGTGTATGTATTACGTATTCGAGAGAGGCATGGATAGAGGGGCCGATGGGGGGGCGTGGGAGAGATAGCACGAGAAATGAGAGTGGTCTAGAGAGAGAGAGAGAGAGAGATGAATATGACGTCATGACAAGAGATTCCATTCCCTTGAGTGTGTATATGCAAAGGGGGAGGGAATAGAGGCACCAGGAGAAATTTTTTGTGTGTGTGGTGTTTGTGTTGGTATGTGTGGGTGTGAGAAGATAATGAGACGTGGGGGCAGAGGGTGTGTCACCGCGTGAGGTCCGGTGGGTCGAGGTGAGGCCCTTCGTTCGGTTCCGTCCTGGGCCACATTGGTCGGCCCATGACACATTTAGGAAGACCCATGGATGACTAGTCGTACAAGACAAAGATAGCAGAATTGTGAAGGACTCTGTGTCCACTAACAAAGCCGTCTAGGATTTGTAACCCTAGGTTCTCGGACTAAAGTAACCCCTTTATCTCTGATATTACTATTCATCCAACCTAACTTTAAGGGGCATCCTACAGAATGCTCTGCTAGAATCATACTAAATCGATTAGGAAGAGGTGTGAGACAATGCGTGAGAGACAGGCGTAAAGATAATGTGCGTACATGAGACATGTAGGCAGGTCCATGTATATAGAAAGGGTCGATGAGGATTGTGCGTGTGTATGTTTGCGAGAGGAAGAGTGCTTGTGATAAAGGTTAGTGAAAACAGTTGTAAATGGTTACGAGAGGGAGGGAGGGTTATATCTAGAGCATGTGTGCGAGAAAGACACCTCGGGAGAGAGTGTGTGAGCATGTGTGAGAGACCACCGATGGAGAGTGAAACTACACGTAAAAGACTGCTCTACACATTGATTAAAGATATAAATTGTATCCAAATATTAGGATGGGATCATGATATTTGCAATTCGCATAAGGAGCGGTCATTGATCCATCAGACATCTAGATTCTATCGAATTTGAGCATGTCTATGTTATTATTCGACACAATTGATCCACATAGTTAGTATTTTGAACTCCAGACAATGCATCGCTTTAGCAATCGAATATAAGCGTGAGTATAGTTCATGTTGTGTGTGTAAAGCACATTATACATCTGAAAGTTACACAATGGACATTATAAATAGCTACAAATGAACTAGCATACATTTGAATTCAACTTAAGGTGGTTTAAAAATCGAATTCAACATGAAGTCCATTCAATTATTTGAATTTGATATCATGGCATTTGTAAACCATACCTAAATTATGGGGCACCAATCTTTGCTCTGATTTTGTACATAATAGCATATGTAGTCGTGTACAAAATAGATTCAAATTTAGCTCCTCCATTCCAAAATAATCGGAGTTATAGGATTTTCAAGTGTCAAAATTTCAAAAAGAAGCGGATAATTTAATGAGGTTTTCAAACATACAAGGTCAAATATAACGTTGTCTATTTAGGTCAATCCTCATAGTTCAAGAGTACTCTAAACGTGAATGCTTGTGTTTCAAAATTTCTAACGAAGCGCCAAAAGAGCCTCTACTCGCCCGAAACCGCGTGAGACCAATGTTTGGTAGTATAAGGAAATTACTTTTCTAATAACTTCGACCCGTGAAACCTACCGGCCCGACGTCCAAAGGTCTAAACCGGGGTAGGTTTGTAGCTTCATCTAGACGCCACGCAACCGCCTCCGAAAAACATTCATACACAATGGCCGCCTAAGCACACATGCGCGCGGCCGAAATCGCTCCCACCCATTATTTGGGACACCTGGGGTTACCATCCTACCTCCGACCCGTAGTAGGTCCGAAATTTAAGAGGGGGACAAAGTTTGTACTTTCCCCAAATTTCAAACAAGCGCGTCCCATCTTCTATTCAAAAAAGCCAAAAACAAGCGTGTCCCAGACCAAAACATGGTCCCCCCCCCACCCGTCCGATTCCCCATTCGTACTCCGTGGGCGCCAAAACTACCTCTCCACCAGCCGTGAAACCCTGGCGTCCTCCGTCCACCACCCCATCCCACCCATCAACCGCCGTCCTCCTCCATCACGCCAGAGCCGATACCCCGACGTCGTCGTCCACCGCAACCTCAACCACAACGCCCTCCACGGCTAGTAGTTGAAGCCGAGGCCGAGCCGTCCGTACCCGAGCCAGTTCAACCACGCCGTCCTGCGCCTCACCGCTGCCGCTCCAACTTTGCCACCCTCCACTGCACCAGAGTTGTTCCTGCTACGCCGTCCTTCACCGCCTCAGATCTGCTTCCAACACAGTCAACAATTTGGCCATGGGTTCGTCCAAGCCTGCACCCTCCAGAACATCGGTTTCCCCGGTAAAAAGAAGAAGATCGGCGCGACATGTGGAGGTGACCACACCGGCAACCGAAGAAGGTACTCCTCTTCCCTTATTCGTGCAAATCTTACATCTCTGCTTGCACGCTATTCATCCCACAGAAGACACTAGTTGACCGCTTCTTCTTGATACTAGATGTTCCTAGTAACTCGCAATGCACAAGGTTTCTCCTGATATACTATTTCACCTTAGCTAGAGGTCCGTCGCCCCCTGAATTTCAATTTCTGGCCAGTTGATTCCCAATTAACGGAAACATTCCCCGGCGTAACAGGCGCTAGTATGACTATTACACTGGGGAAGCAGCGCCTTGGTGTTTATCTTAGGGGGGTGTGTGGCCTAGAGCTACTGGCGCCCGATCTGGAGGTCGGCCGGGATTAAAGGGATGGCCTGCCAAGCACGGCGGTGGTGTGAGGTCGATGGGAGGGCGGGGCGGCGGAGGCAGGGGTCTGGGCGATGGTCGCTGGCGGTTCAAGAAAGATCGTCAACAGTGACTGGCGGGAGGTAGACGAAGGCCATCTGCCCGTTCCTTATAGATCGGACGGTTCATAAAAAATCGACTGACCTATTTATTTTTAGTCATTGTAATCTTGATAGGACCACATGTGGTGGTGTCTTTGGAGAAGTACTGCATTTCTGTGCTCATATATTACAAAATCATACGGAGTGGAATCTAATTTTGTTTGCCATGCAATATTGTAAAGCTATCATATGTCTCCTGTCATTTATTTTTCAGCCACCTGCTATCTGCTACTTTTACAGTGCACTACTCCTGCACACACTTCACCCATACTCTCACTATTGTGTTTTTATGCAAGGGTATTTCAGACCCTGCCTTGAAGCGAGAAGAGAAGAGAGAAGTCGCTCAAGATGGTGCATAACTAGGCAGACACGTTTCAAGACTTTAAAGGGTGTAGTGTCAGCAGATGGAGACGAGAACGTAGCTCTGGAGTTGATGATCTCACTCGTCGCGAACCACCATCCCAGGTGCTTGCTTTAACTTCACGGTGTCATATGTGGTTGCATGTTGCATATGGTGTCTAGATTGTACTCGAAAGGCCGAAGTTAGTCTTTATCAAGATAAGGAAAGATATTTTTTACATGAACCACCATCCCGGGAGCACCAGAAGACAAATAGCTAGTCAGGGTACTGGCCGAGCCAGTGACAAGCCCAGCAAAGATAGGCATCACCTGGTGTCATATGTGGTTGCATGTTGCATATGGTGTCTAGCTTGTACTCGAAAGGCCGAAGTCAGTCTTTATCAAGATAAGGAAAGATATTTTTTACATGAACCACCATCCCGGGAGCACCAGAAGACAAATAGCTAGTCAGGGTACTGGCCGAGCCAGTGACAAGCCCAGCAAAGATAGGCATCACCTGGAAGCCAACTAAAAAGTTGCGATGGTGGCGAAGCAGCCCGCCTCCCACCAGGCTCTCAGGTCCTAGATGATCATGCTCACCACTCCAGCTGGATATCTAGCTTGTATTGCTTCCAATTTGGTTAAATTGCATCTGCTTAGCTTACACATTATACCTTTGAATATGACATGCCTTTCTGTTTTTGGTACATACTAGTACATCTGTGTATTAACCATGTTCTTTCATCAAACTAATGTTCTTGTGTATCCCTCATCAATCACTTATGACGAGGCAGGCAGGCAAGGGGACTACTCATTTAAAGAATGCAGCGTCAGCCTCCCGACATGATTCTCAAGAAACAGAAATGCTAGATGAAGATAGTGAACGTAGCTCTATAGTTGATTACAGCATTTCCCTACACTAGCATCGCAGGTGCTTGCTCTAACTTGGCAGCGTGATATGTGGTTGCATGTTGCATATGGTGTCTAGATTGTAATTCTTCCAATCTGGTTAAACTGCATGTGCTAGTCTGCTTAGCTTATAGTACATTATACTGTTAATGTGACATGCCTTCCTGTAATTAGTACATAGTACATCTGTCTATTAAGCATGTCCTTACATAAAACTATTTTTTTGTATCCGCATCAATCAATATGACGAGACACCTTTAGTATATGCGGTGCGATATTAGTTGCATCTTTCATATGATTTATAGCATCGCTGCTTCTAATTTGTTGAAATTCCATTTATGATGGGACGCTTTTAACTTGGCAGAGTCATATTGGTTGCATCTTTCATGTGGTGTCTAGCTTGCATTGCTTCTTATTTGCTGGAATGGTTTCTGCTTAGTTTACACAAACAGTTGTGAACATGCCATGCCGTCCTGTTTTTCGTACATATTCCATCCTGGTATCATGTGTTTTCCTTACATCAAAGTAGTGATTGTCAGTATCATGCATGAATGAGTTCTGAAGAGAGAATTTTAATTCTTTTTCTTGTCGGTTTTACTTGACAATCCAAAATCAATAAAGCGGAAGGAAGTTAGCAAGGCAGCGGATAAAGGTGCTCCTTTCGAACGGAGGGCCTCTACAGTTTCTACTCCTCCACACCCCCAAGATGATTTCCAAGACAACACATGCATAGACACTCAACAAAGCTGTGTTTATGATGAGCACGTCTCCCCTAGTGCAGCATTGCTGGTGCTCCCTCTAACTTGGCACTGTTATATGTGGTTGCATGTTATGTGTGATGTCTAGCTTGTATTGCTTCTAATTTTGTTGAATTCCATCTGCTTACTTTACACATTATACTTTAATAAGACACGTGTTCCTGTTTCTAGAACATACAATATCTGTCTATCACACCATGTTCTTACATCAAATTACTATTGTTGTGTAACCTGCAACAATCACTTATCATAAGACATGTTTGACTTCAGAGTGTGATATAGGTTACATCTCACATTATTTTCTAGCTTGTACTACTAATTTGTTGAAATGGCACTTATGACGAGACAGTTTTAACTTGGTAGAGTGATATTCGTTGCATCTTTCATATGGTGTCTAGCTTTCATTGCTTCTAATTTGTTGAAATGCATTCTCCTTAGTTTACACATCATAAGCTGTGAATATGCAATGCTGTGAATATGCAATGGCACTAATGACGAGAGACCTCTAACATGGTAGTGTGATGTTGTTGGCATCTTGCATATGATTTATTTCTTGTCTTGCTTCACATTTGTTTAAACGCCATTTATGATGAGACAACATTAACTTGGCGGAAGCGATATTTGTAGCATCTTTCATATGGTGTCTACCTTCCATTGCATTGCTTCTAATTTGGTGAAATGTCTTCTTCTTAGTTTACACATCATAGTTACGGTTATCTCTTCCGTCCTGTTTTTCATACATATTACATCCTCCTATCATGTGGTTGTCTATCATCAAAGTTCAGTTAAATGCATCACGCATCAATTCGTTCTGAAGAACTAAATTGTTATTCGTTTTTCTTGTCGGCTTGACGTAACATGGCACAGAGAAAGAGGAAGAAACACAGAATGGCAGGGAATGAGAAGCGGATGAATCGTGCAGATTCTGCTAGTACTGATGGTGCAATAGAAGGTCAAAGTCCAGCGGAAAATTCTACAAAACGGCATCCCATGCTACGAGCTGCAAAAAAGCCAAACAGAAACAAATAGCTGCCACCAAACAAGCAGAGACAACTCTTGTTCTTGCAACACCTACCACAGTACTACCAGCTGCACGACATACTCGTGCGTCAACTGAGCTAGCAGCACGTTCCCAAGCTCCCTTGCCACCGACACTACTTCCCAAGAACTCTTGACACAAGACGAGTTGGCAATATCAGATGAACCTTGTGAGCTTCAACAGCAAGAAGGTAGTTCTTTGGAGTCAAGTTACTGATTCCATGCTTCTTTATATGTAGTCTCACAGTTTGATGTACATTAACACTTCCTATGTTCGTTGTTGGACTAACACCTAGGTGCAAGAGGAAACAAACATCGGGGATAATGCTCGATAGGTTAACTAAATCTAGAGGAGGAAGAATGGAGATCCATTTTGAGGCAGGTTTAAAAGGCCACGTGATGCTCTGAGTCAGCCAAGTTAGTATCGAGGCAGCGGTTGCCGTTAGGTGTCATGTCGTATCCTCCCAACATGGATTCAGTACAGGAATGACAAAGACGAAACCCAGTTCAACACCTTCCTCGACCATTTATCTATAAGTATGGTTATGTATGGAAACTAGTAATATTGTCTTGCTCTGTCCCATACTTTCTAGGTTGCTGATAATGAGACTCCCATTATTTTCAACAGATGAGGTTCAAGTTGGATAGCCAAGATGATGTAACCAGACAAGCTTGCACCCATGTTTTCAAGTCTGCTCTGCGAGAGTATCGATATAACTTGAGGAAAACTCGCTTTGAAGGCAAGGCTAACAGTGAAATTTCCCAAACATCTCCAGTGGAAAATATATCGGATGAAGACTGGAGGGGCCTTGTGAAACAATGGTCTGATCTGAAGTATCAGGTATATTATATATATGTGATCAGATCACATGTTGAAGTCCTATTTACGCATGTGTCGCACAACTCTATCTTCTTGTAGGTGAACTGTTCAAAGAACAAGGCCAACCGTACGAAAGTGAAATTCCAACAGACGACAGGATCTCGTAGCTATATTGCACACTGCGAGGCTCTTGTAATTAGTTGTTGTTTCACTCTTTTCGTTGTACCATATTATCAGATCTATATTGACTTGTTCGAAATGCAGAGGAAAGCCCGCAAGGACCAAAAGTACTGAACCAAATCTTGTGGAAATCTTCAAGGACTGTCACACCAGCAAGAAGAAGGGCATGACTACACCGGTCAAAGCGCTATTGTAAGTCCTTAATCCTCATGCCTTTTAACTACTACTTACTCTGACTTGTGCCTTGAACTGCATGGTTTGTAGCCAATGTCTATTACTCTTTTCAATTTTATACACAATTGTCTTAGCGTATCATTGCACCTTACAAGGTTTAAAAGAGAGGAGTGATGTTCCTTTGATCTTGACCCGTAATCTAGTTCCGTGCTGGACTTGCCCACACAACGTTACAATTGCATGTTTGCCTGTTCTCAGTTGTTTTGTGATATGAATGATGTCATACTATGCTTCCCGTATTATAAACTTCGTCTCTTTATCCTTAGCCCTCAATACTATGTGAAGAAATAGACAATACATTAGCGATGGTACATGGTCATATGTTTGGAACCTGGTTTTATTATGTACTTTGCAATAAAATACAACTAATATTTTACATGGGTTCACCAGAATAAGTTATGTATATAGACCAAAGCTATTTTGTTTGCTTTTGCTGCCTCCTTAATATCTTACATTACGGTACTACTAATGTAAAACCTCAACTTTTCAGCGAGCTATGGAAAAAATGGTGGAACCGCCACCTTCTGAAGGTGGCGAGGCAACTATAACCGCAATGTCAACTCTTGCTGCAGTGGGTCAGTACATGTCCACTAATAGTGCCAAAAGCACGTTCCTGCATAATACTGGGTTGGTTGTTAAGGCAATATCGTCCAAACTGCCTCATGATCAAGATATGCAAGCTCAAAGCAATGTTGTATCTGCGCTCCAGACACAAGTCCATTCCCTAACAGAGGCCCTTTGTGAAACAAGGAGAAACATTGCTCAATGTCGTCAAGATATGCATGGTTTTGAAACCAGACTATCAGACATTTGCTATGTTGTTCAGGAGCCTAGGGGAAATGAAGGCGAGGGTTATGGTGCTCCATCGGAGAATACAACATGAAAACGTAACAGTCAGGTCAAATGAATTGAGCTTCTGAACTTCTGGTGGTGCATTTATCTGCTAGACTGTTAAGTTTTATGCCAACCTTCCTTTTGTTATATAGTTGTAATTTGTTTTGGTGTGATACAAAATTTATTCTTAACGTGCAGCCACCGGCTGAAGAAAACAACAAGCCATTTTTGTATAGTGTAGGGTGTTCCCTATATTTGCACTGGTGGCGATCTTTGATGCCGAGTGGATGTAATCTGTGCAATCGCCTTAATATCCTAGCGTTAGTTTCGGCCTTATTTATTTCCTAGTCTTCTTTTTCCCTGGTTTGCTAGTGGCCGCAACTACCATGGGCCATATACGGACCGTAGGATCCATGGGTCTCCTACGGGCCGTCGATAAATGGGCCTATAATCGGTGGGCCTCGGGCCGTCGATAAATGGGCCTGTAATTGGTGGGCCTCGGGCCGTCGGATAAATGGGTCTACATGGGTCGTAATCGAGTGTAATTGGTATCGGCCCAGCACGGCAACGGGTCGTTAATAGGCCATAGGACTGCAAAGGCTTAATTCTGTCACAGGCATAACGGGTCGTTAATGGGCCAAAATATAGGACGAGCTGGAAACGGCGCAACGGGTTAACAGGCCAGAAACGGGCCGACTCTTGCCATGGGCCGAATTTGGCCCATTAGGGTAACAGGCCAGTAACGGGCCGACTCTTGCCATGGGCCGAATTCGGCCCATTTGGGAACATGCCGATGTGGGCCGACTCTTGCCATGGGCGAATTTGGCCCATTAGGGGAACAGCCATGCGTGCGGAAGTAATCGAGGGCCAAAAGGAGCCCAAGAACGTATGGGCCGTCAATAGGCGAAAGCTAACATGGGCTGGAAGCGGCCCATGTAAATCACGGCCGTTAACGGGTACAAAGAAAATTACTGTTCATTATGGGCTAGAGTCACCGTTGGCTGTAAAGGGCGAAAGATCTGAAGGCCTCATATGGGCGAAAAGGCGTCGTGGGCCATACATGGGCGAAAGTGAAATGGGCTGGTGTTATATTCGACGGCCCACATGGCGTTGTTGGGCGATTTCCTTTAGGGCCTAACGGGCCGTGAGTTAACGGGCCGTAAAATGGGCTATTTGCAAAGAGACCGTTAACGAGCTTTTCATGGGCTAGCCCGTTAACTTCGACCAAGTCAAGCGGGCGGCTTTATAAGCTAAATGGGCGATGGTGGGCGTGGCACGTGTCGACATATCATCGGCGCCTATCGACCCAGCGACGAGCGGTGACACGTGTTTCGTCGGCCAATAAGAATTTTACGTGGAAATTTCCCATTGGTCGGGCTGTTAAGGGTTATCGGATCCAAAACCCGACCCGATAGCTTAACGGCGTTCCGTTACGGTGGATTCCACGTGTCGGTCACCCTTGACGAAAGCACTTACGACGCGCGATTTATCGTCATGGAAGTGGAAACTTCCGTGATGATAATTTTGGTAATGTCATGGAACACTTCTATGACAAAGACGGTATGACTATCTTGATTACGTCATAAAATCGTCATGGATGTACATGCATGACAAAAAACGCGACCTACTGTGACAAACACGTATCATCACGGAAGTGTATTTTTTTTGTAGTGTGTGGCCAGCCCGCCGCATTGTTCGATGGTGATGTGGGATCCAACGCCTTGCCATCATGTCGAGGGAGCCACCTGCTCTTGGGGTGGCTTTCGTCTGAGCAAATCTTGGCTTCCTTGAAGTTGCACCTGCTTCTTCCTTAGGCTCCTTGCAGTGGCTATAAGCCAGCGTTTGAAATGCTCCTTCTCGAGAGGTTCCTTAGGCACGATAAAGTCCTCGTTGTCAAGGATCTCCTCTTCCTTGGAGGGTGGGAGATAATTTTTGTCCTCCGAGTCTCCATGTCTGGCCTGTTCATCAAGGTTGTCTTGCCCTCTTTCTTGTTCCTCCTATTCGGATTCTACCTCAACAGGGTCTTCATTGTCCGAAGTGCTATTTTCTCTGGTGCTAGCAGTGTTTTCTCTTGGGCGATGTGGCTTGGAGCGGCGCCGTGGGCACCAGTGTTCGGACTGTGTACCAGGAGGTTTATTCTCGACTGGATCCTCCTTGTCATCATCGAGAGTGTCGTCGGGTGTGTCTATCATACACACGTCATACCAGGAAGTGGTCATCCTGTGTCTAGCGGGTCAAAGGCTCTGGCCCTGCCCCTCATCGTCGTCTATACCGGCGATGTCTTCAGAGCGGGGGTCAGGCGTGTTGGTTGGGTCCTCGACGGTGGCTATAAAGTGGGTGGTGGGTTGGGAGAAAAATTCTCCATCATCCACCGTAAGTTCGAACTGAACATAGTTCGGCTACGAGCCATCTGCCAGGGATAGGGTTTTTAATGAGTTTAGTAGGTTGCCCATGGGTGAGTTTTGGAAAACATCTGCGGCACTGAACTTGAAGATCGATAACCGATCGAATTCGGTGTCCGCGGACTCGTAGGGTTCGGAACTCGACACCGGAGAAGAGTCCGGGGTTCCGTTGATGCAGATGTTGTATGCCGCGGAATCTGCGAGCGGCTCCAACGCCGCAGAATTGGTAGCCCCCGTGATGGGGTTGAGCTTCCCATCTTCGGGGGCTTGATCTGCTCCGGGTCTAAGGCCGGAGTTGCTGCTGGAGCTCTCTCCTGGATGCGGCCCGATGATAGGTTTAAGCCATGTCCATCTGGGCGGCAGGGAGCGATTGTCGTGGTCTCGAATCCGTCGAAGATCAAGTCTCCACGGATGTCCGCAACATAGTTCAAGCTTCCGAATCTGACCTGATGGCCAGGGGTGTAGCTGTCGATCTGCTCCAGATGGCCAAGCGTGTTGGCCCGCAGCACGAAGTTGCCGAACACAAAGGTTTGTCCGGGGAGGAAGGTTTCTCCCTGAACGGTGCCATTACGGATGATCGAAGGGGGCATCGAGTCCTTTGCCGACGGCACAGTGGAACTCTCAATGAAAGCACCAATGTCAGTGTCAAAACCGGCGGATCTCACGTAGGGGGTCCCGAACTGTGCGTCTAGGATCGATGGTAACAGGAGACGGGGGACACGATGTTTACCCAGGTTCGGGCCCTCTCTATGGAGGTAATACCCTACTTCCTGCTTGATTGATCTTGATGAATATGAGTGTTACAAGAGTTGATCTACCATGAGATCGTAATGGCTAAACCCTAGAAGTCTCGCCTATGTTTATATGGTAATGAATGTGTCCTATCCGGACTATGCTCTCCGATTTATATAGACACCGGAGAGATCTAGGGTTACATGGAGTCGGTTACATAAGAAAGAATCTTCACAGTTGGTCGCCTAGCTTGCCTTCCACGCCAAGGAAAGTCCAATCCGAACACGAGTATGGTCTTCGGTCTTCACGTCTTCACAACCCATTAGTCCGGCCCATGGATAGCAGGCCGGATCCCCGAGGACCCCTTAGTCCAGGACTCCCTCGGCAGCCCCTAGCAGCCTTGGCTTGTCGTGGTTGGATTCTTACGTTTGCAGCCCCTGGCAACCTTGGCTTGGCGGGGCCGGAATGCCAACTTGTTCTCTTCCTCCCAAACAGCTCAGCAGAAACGTCCATGTACCCTGCAAACCAATAGAGGATGGAAAGGAACAGAGAGACGCACACTCGACCTCTATGCTAGGGTTTAGTCACCGCTAAGCACTATCAACCCTAACCAAGGGAGAGACCTGACCTAGCATGCATGCTAAAACTTAGGGCGCCATTGCGTTTATTATGCTCGTGGTCTGCGCTTTGGCTTTGTCTGAGGGTTACATGCCTTGCCGGCAAGGCTTGTACAAAAGGTGGTTTGCCGGGGGGCCCGGCAACCGCGCCTTATTGAAGGTAATAAAGACATCTGGGTCGATGTGCAGACGCCTCCAGTTCTACCATTATGTGAGTTTCTCAACCATATTTAAGTCTTTGATATTGTTTATTCAAAAATAGTTGACAACTAATTTCTATTGACAGCTTATTTCCATTCAAGCAAACATGTTCGGCGCTTGGTAGACAGGACCCACTACTATCCCGGAGCTGAAATAAACTGCGAGGAGATAAGTCATTATGTTTCATGGCTTGAGGATCTTCATACTGTCAAGACAAATTTTCTTCCTGCACTTAGAAATGTTAGTACTCAAAACGTGCGACCAATAGTGATCATATTGAACTACGGTCACATCTATTTACGAAAGATGGTAAGATTTTTACTATTTGTCCTCAGTGCATCTTTTGCATACATTATTTTTTTGCTAAACTTTCGTTGCTAACTATATTAATTACTATATGATGTTCTTTAACAGGGACTCCCGATGACAGTTGTGCCTCAGTGGATCGAGACTAAAGGTCACATGTCAATGGTTAGCTTACGGCCAATATATCCTACATTGCACATGAGTGCATTCAGGATTTCTAATAGCGATGAATGGTTAATAGTGAAAGATTGGAGCAAAATTATTAACGATCCCAGAGAAGTACTAGGGGTTCACAATGAGAAGCGCAGCCCACGATTAGGAGACAGGTTCATCTGCACGCTCCAGTATGATGAATTAGGAGATCTATACATGTTCTATGCTATTTTACCTGAGAGAGAGCAGCAGGAGTGATTTAGCTAGTTCATGCTCTTAGTACTTGTCCTCTCATGTTCGTGTTCTTCGTCCTGAACTTAATCTCAAAGGGTGATTTGCTTTTGTGGTGTTATGAACGCTTATAATATCATGACCATGTTCAACTCAATGATATCTTTGCTTCTGGTACAAGTGAATGTTTTTTCTTTAAGCTAGTGTTGGTGGTGATTAGATAGCGGTAATGACTATGATGATTAAACAATGGTAATGACGACTATGATGATTTTATCTAGCTAGTATATATATTGTTGTTGATGGTATGATGCAAGAGTTTTTATATTAATATGATGATGATGATGATGATGATGATGATGATGAGTTATTATATCATTTATGAAAGAAACCGCAGATTAGTTTAAGCTGGATGGATCCTAGCTAAGTGATCAAGTATATGCCATATCCATATTATACTTGATCACTTAATTATAGGTGATCAAGTATAATATGGATATGGCATATACTTGATCACTTAATTAGCTAGCTAGGATCCACATGCATCCAGTCAAAACTAATCTGTGGTACTTTCACCTAATGATTTAACAACTAAAATAATCACTAAATTAAATTGAAAACACAAAATTAAAGGAAAAATAAAAAATAATACCAAAATACCCCCCAAACATTTAGTATCAGTTGGTGTTACCAACCGGTACTAAAGTCCTGCACGCAACCGGGCTTGGCTCGTGCCACGTGGTGGCGCTTTAGCGCCGGTTCGTGATGAACCGGTACTAAGGGGGGGGGCCTTAGTCCCCACTCTTTAGTGCCGGTTGTGGAACCGGCACTAAAGGCCCTTACGAGCCGGCGCTAAAGCCAGGTTCTGCACTAGTGGTAGAGGTAGTGTGCCGACGGCGATCACATCGACTTTGGAACCATTTCCCACGCGCATCGTCACCTCGTCCTTAGCCAATCTTCGCTTGATCTGTAGCCCCTGTTTTGAGTTGCAAATATGAGCAACAGAACCAGTATCAAATACACAGGCACTACTTCAAGCATTAGTAAGGTACATATCAATAACATGTCTATCAAATATACCTTTCACTTTGCCATCCTTCATATCCGCCAAATACTTGGGGCAGTTCCGCTTCAAGTGACCAGTCCCTTTGAAGTAGAAGCACTCAGTCTCAGGCTTAGGTCCAGACTTGGGTTTCTTCACTTGAGCAGCAACTTGCTTGCAGTTCTTCTTGAAGTTCCCCTTCTTCCCTTTACCCTTTTTCTTGAAACTAGTGGTCTTGTTGACCATCAACACTTGATGCTCCTTCTTGATTTCTATCTCCGCAGCCTTTAGCATTGCGAAGAGCTCGGAAATTGTTTTATCCATCCCTTGCATATTATAGTTCATCCCGAAGATTTTGTAGCTTTGTGGCAGTCATTGAAGAACTCTGTCAATGACACAATCAACCGGAATATTAACTCCCAGCTGAGTCAAGTGATTATGATACCCAGATATTTGAGTATATGTTCACTGACAGAACTATTCTCCTCCATTTTGCAGCTGTAGAACTTATTGGAGACTTCATATCTCTCAATCCGGGCATTTGCTTGAAATATTAACTTCAACTCCTAGAACATCTCATATGCTCCATGATGTTCAAAACGTCGTTGAAGTCTCGGTTCTAAGCCGTAAAGCATGGCATACTAAACTATCAAGTAGTCATCAGCTTTGCTCTGCCAGGACGTTCACAACGTCCGGCGTTGCTCCTGCAGCGGGTCTTGCACCTAGCGGTGCTTCCAGGACGTAATTCTTCTGTGTAGCAATGAGGATAATCCTCAAGTTATGGACCCAGTCCCTGTAGTTGCTACAATCATCTTTCAACTTAGCTTTCTCTAGGAACGCATTAAAATTCAACGGAACAGTAGCACGGGCCATTTATCTATAACAACATAGACGTGCAAAATACTATCAGGTACTAAGTTCATGATAAATTAAAGTTCAATTAATCATATTACTTAAAAACTCCCACTTAGATAGACATCCCTCTAATCATCTAAGTGATCACATGATCCATATCAACTAAACCATGTCCGATCATCACGTGAGATGGAGTAGTTTTCAATGGTGAACATCACTATGTTGATCATATCTACTATATGATTCACGCTCGACCTTTCGGTCTCAGTGTTCCGAGGCCATATCTGCATATGCTAGGCTCATCAAGTTTAACCCGAGTATTCTGCGTGTGCAAAACTGGCTTGCACCTGTTGTATGTGAACGTAGAGCTTATCACACCCGATCATCACGTGGTGTCTCGGCATGATGAACTGTCACAACGGTGCATACTCAGGGAGAACACTTGTACCTTAAAATTTAGTGAGAGATCATCTTATCATGCTACCACCGTACTAAGCAAAATAAGATCCATAAAGGATAAACATCACATGCAATCAATATAAGTGATATGATATGGCCATCATCATCTTGTGCCTTTGATCTCCATCTGCAAAGCACCGTCATGATCACCATCGTCACCGGCTTGACACCTTGATCTCCATCGAAGCATCATTATCGTCTCGCCAACTATTGCTTCTACGACTATCGCTACCGCTTAGTGATAAAGTAAAGCAATTACATGGCGATTGCATTTCATACAATAAACTGACAACCATATGGCTCCTGCCAATTGCCGATAACTGTTACAAAACATGATCATCTCATACAACAAATTATATATCATCACGTCTTGACCATATCACATCACAGCAAGCCCTGCAAAAACAAGTTAGACATCCTCTACTTTGTTGTTGCAAGTTTTACGTGGCTGCTACGGGCTTAGCAAGAACCGTTCTTACCTACGCATCAAAACCACAACGATTTTTCGTCAACTGTGTTGTTTTAACCTTGAACAAGGACCGGGCGTAGTCACACTCGATTCGACTAAAGTTGGAGCCCACTAGCCACCTGTGTGCAAAGCACGGCGGTAGAACCAGTCTCATGAACGAGGTCATGTAATGTCGGTCTGGGCCGCTTCATCCAACAATACCGCCGAATCAAAGTATCACATTCTGGTAAGAAGTATGACTATTATCGCCCACAACTTGTTATCTACTCGTGCATATAACATATACGCATAGACCTGGCTGACTGGCTCTGATACAATTTGTTGGGGAACGTAGTATTTCAAAAAAATTCCAACGATCACGCAAGACCTATCTTGGAGAAGCATAGCAACGAGAAGGTAGAGTGTTTCCACGTACCCTCGTAGACCGAAAGCGGAAACGTTAAGTAACGCGGTTGATGTAGTCGAACGTCTTCGCGATCCAAGCGATCAAGTACTGAACGCACGGCACCTCCGGGATCTGCACACGTTCAGTTCGGTGACGTCCCTCGAACTCTAGATCCAGTTGAGGCCGAGGGAGAGTTCCGTCAGCACGATGGCATGGTGACGGTGATGATGAAGTTACCAGCGCAGGGCTTCGCCTAAGCACTACGACGATATGACCGAGGTGTAAAACTGTGGAGGGGGGGCACCGCACATGGCTAAAGATCAACTTATCTGTCTATGGGGTGCCCCCTCCCCTGTATATAAAGGAGGGGAGGAGCAGGCCGGCCAGCCACAAGGGGCGCGCCAAGGGGGAATCCTACTCCAAGTAGGAATAGGTTCCCCTTTCCTAGTCAACTAGGAGAAGAAGGAAGGAGAGGAGAGGAGAGGGAAGAGGGTCGCGCCTCCCTAGTCCTATTCGGACTCCCCTTGGGGCGCCACCTCTTGGCTGCGGCCCTCTCTCTCCCCTAAGGCCCACTAAGGCCCATAACTTCCCGGGGGGTTCCGGTAACCCTCCGGCACTCCGGTTTTATCCGAAACTGTTCGGAACACTTTCGGTGTCCGAACAACATGGTCCAATATATAAATCTTTATGTCTCGACCATTTCAGGACTCCTCGTCATGTCCGCGATCACATCCGGGACACCGAACAACATTTGGTACATCAAATCACGTAAACTCATAATACCAATCGTCATCGAACGTTAAGCGTGCGGACCCTACGGGTTCGAGAACTATGCAGACATGACCGAGACACATCTTCGGTCAATAACCAATAGCGGAACATGGATGCTCATATTGGTTCCTACATATTCCACGAAGATCATTATTGGTCAAACCGGATAACAACATATGTTGTTCCCTTTGTCATCGATATGTTACTTGCCCAAGATTGGATCGTCGGTATCACCATGCCTAGTTCAATATCATTACCAGCAAGTCTCTTTGCTCGTTCTGTAATGCATCATCCCGCAACTAACTCATTAGTCACATTGCTTGCAAGGCTTATTGTGATGTGCATTACCGAGAGGGCCCAGAGATACCTCTCCGACAATCGGAGTGACAAATCCTAATCTCGATCTATGCCAACTCAACAAACGCCATCGGAGACACCTGTAGAGCATCTTTATAATCACCCAGTTATGTTGTGATGTTTGAGAGCACACTAAGTGTTCCTCCGATATTCGGGAGTTACATAATCTCATAGTCAGAGGAACATGTATAAGTCATGATAAAAGCAATAGCAACAAACTAAACGATCATAGTGCTAAGCTAACGGATGGGTCTTGTCCATCACATCATTCTCTAATGATGTGATCCCGTTCATCAAGTGACAACACATGTCTATGGCTCGGAAACATAACCATCTTTGATAAACAAGCTAGTCAAGTAGAGGCATACTAGGGACACTCTGTTTGTCTATGTATTCACACATGTACTAAGTTTCCAGTTAATACAATTCTAGCATGAATAATAAACATTTATCATGATATAAGGAAATGTAAATAACAACTTTATTATTGCCTCTAGGGCACATTTCCTTCAGTAAGATTATGCCCTGAATGAGCTTAGTCATAAATGTTGCAATTTGGTCAATTGCCCCACTGTAATTTATTTGCCATGCCATTTGTTATTTTCGAGAGAGATGCCTCTAGTGAAGCGATGGCCCCTTAGGTCTATTCTCAATTGCTGAATTCTTCTACGCAGTTTCTCCTTTTATTTGTCGTACTACTTGTTACTATCTAACTCTTATCATTTGTGTCTAATCTTGTAACTAGCAAAACATGGGGGATTGCCAGCCCTCTTGAAGTGTTGGGTACAAGTTTGTGTGTGTTTTGTCCACAGATGTTGCTCACGTTGTTAGCCTAGGAGATTCCTATTGTATTGATAATCTTGCTTCTCTAAGCGAGGGAAAGACTATGTTGTTGTTCTCCTTCACCCTTCCTCTTTGGGGAATCCCAGCAACTCCTACGTGAGTAAGCACTGCCTGCAAAAGAAGAAAAATACCCTATCCCCCGGGTCGATGGCATGTACCAACACCCATACCATGCACAACATCGGCTCGATGGCCAGTATCAGCAAAAGACGACAAAACTTGAAGCAATTAAGGCTGATCCAAAAGCTAGACCATACCAACTCGTGAAAATGAATGAGCTTCATGAGAGAGCTAACAAGTTTCACGAGCAGTTTATTAAGATCATTAATACAACATAACTCATATTTTATGTTAGGTGGCAACATTTCTTCGCACCGGTGGTAGTATGCAATCTCAACAACCCTGTGTGTCATTTGCACATGTACACATTTTCTCTGTATTTGAGTATTACTCCAATGGAGAGAGCACTAAAAATAGGTCATGTCGGCTTGTATGGAAGTTGTCTGGATGAAATAAAGGATATTCTTGCCAATAATGATGATGATTTGATCTTCGGATTGGCCTTTCACAACCTTAGATTGTATTTTTCTTTTGATTGGGTCTTCTATCACCAACCATTACACTTTGGCTTTATCTTTCATGGTTGTGTGCAGATTATTACATAGAGTTCAATTGTGGACTCTATTCATTTGTATTTAATTCCATGATGTGATGCTTGGAGTAAATAAAAACTATCATGTTGTAGGAAAAATATTAGCTCAAACAATTTGGATAACTTTCTGAATTGTTCGACCATCATTCGAACCAATTAAGTCTAGGGGATCGTATCACCCTTTTAATCTAAAAACCGACTAAATTTTGTACTAAAACATCAAACAAAAACAATACAAAATTATGGCCAAATATTAATTGTAACTTCCATTGGTGCTTTCCTTAGTCCAGATCCCGGTTCAATGTGCCAACCATTTCTTCACTGCCTAGTCCCATATTTGCTTTCCAGTTCAGACCTAGCCATTTTTCATTTTCATCATCTATTCTTTTTCCGCAGATATGTCTCCATCAGTTTCCTTCGCTACTTTGGATGGCCTCCCTCTTGGACGCCTTATAGTTTTGGAGGAGTATGCTTCTTTCCCTTTAGCCTTCAAGCTTCTCTTCCTGATTTCTTGGTTCTCATCTGGTGAATCTAAGTCTGTAGAGGTGTTGCTGTCCTCGTCTATAAAAAATAAAATAGAAGTCATTACGAAGGAAATGTCAATACAATCTTTAGACTAGCTCCAGTTATTATAGCCTTGTGCAGTCTGTAATTTTTCAAAGGAATTCTAAGGATTAGTATTAGTTTTTACGCTTTTTGGCAAAAAGTACAAGCAATGTGCATTTGGGGCGGAAGGGCAATATTACATACTCCCTCCATTTTTAAATATATGTCTTTTTAGAGATTTCAGTAGGGATTACATACAGATGTATATAGACATATTTTAGGGTGTATATTCACTCATTTTGCTTCGTATATACTTCACATTGGAATCTCTAAAGGGACTTATATTTAGGAACAGAGGGAGTATATATATTAATATGTCCATTTAAGTTTGAAATATGCATCCAATATGGTTTTCAAGAAAAACTACAAAATTTTGTACTACTAAAAACTAATTACACAATTGCTTGCAAGTCTACTTGAACATTCATGTTTAGAAGTGCCAAATCAACTGAAAGATCCATGTTTGATTCAGTTGTTAGTGTTCAATTTGTAAACCTCACATGCAGATAACCTATGTATATCATACATATATTTAGTTATATAAATCAAGGTATATTCAACGCTTTCCAAAGCTCGGGAAAATTGTGTATAAAGACATTAAGCAACTTCAAAAAGCTTTAATTTTAGCTTATCTAACTAATGGACTTCCCAAGACAGCACAAGAGAAAACAAATGTAAACACTCTTGGGTAACTAAAGCAATCTCACACACAACAGAGGAATGCATATAAGTATACAACCAAAATTAAGTTTCCACAAGTCTATGTAGTAGTATGCGTGAGTATATATTTTCCTCATTTATCTCTTTCTAACGTATTTTATGCTAGCAACTGCTATTTCTATTTCTCCTCAGTAACACGTGCATAGTATTTATGGTAACTTGACTAGATTGGATGGTAGAACCTAAAGGGAGAAAATCGCTACACATGCATGTATATATAACTATCAGAGAAATGATGGCTGGAGGAACTTACAAAGACATAATTTTTTCTCATTGAGATTTATCTTCTCCACACTTTTTGATCTTCTAGGTCTCGACGAAGTTGCATGTGTTGTATCAGTCATCAAATATTTTGTCAACCTTTTGCGCAAACACTCATGCTGCAAAAAGAAACAATTAAATAAAAATGCCAATATCCATAAACATAATTAATTTATTAGAATTTTTAATGTTTAGTATTGTTAATGCAATCCATTTCTTGACAAAGCTAACAGTTCAAATAGTTGGACACGTTTTTTAACTAATTATGTATGATATACACAATATCATAACACAAACTGCATAAGAAACATATGCTTTAAAAATTGTGCTATTTTAAGCCACCACATTATGTTATCAAGTATTGAAGTCCGTATGCTCTACAGAGTTACCTAAAACAATTGACACGCTAGTGAACGAAACTAATCATTGCTCGTTTCGAAGTATGGTCTAACGTATACGTAGATCGAAGGCATTTCTTATGCAAAGATTCAGTGTCTACTTAAAAAAAGAGGAACATTAAGCTGCACACAGTAGGAAAAAGACAAACCATTCTGTTATATATATTGCAACCTATGACAAACAATTAAAGAAAACAATAAGGTACATATATAGGTGCTATACAATCAAAATCATCCATATTTGGTGTGGTCATGACCCAAACCTAAGATATAAATTATTGTCTAATAGGTTGATAGACCATTGATTTTATAAAATTGTTCGAGGAATGTACACATTTATATAATGGGAAGGCAAGTCCGAAATTTGAGGACCGCAAAAAATGCAAAGGCAATCATTTGGATATAGCACATGCATAGCATATGACAACTACAATAATCATACATCGATCTTGCACGATTAAATGATAAGCTGAAATTGGAGTGATCGCATAAATTCCTACATAATGTGAGGCTCAAGCATGGAATCCACGAGAATTAAATAGCACTATCACTATGACCCTACTTCAATAATAGAAATCATATAATAAATTAATTAGTATCAATCTTGTAAAGAACCTACAAATACATATTTTTCTAAGACAAGTGGAGATCCTACAATCCTATTTAAGCTGGTCAAAATGGTCTAATTATTTGTAAAATAACACAAAAAAATTATATTCAAACTATGTCAAAATCCCATTTAAGTTGTTCTTACTAATCTAATTATTCATGACTAACTGGTCTAATTATTTCAAGAACAATTTGAATGGTAGTTTGTTGTAACATTACGCGTGCCCAAAATATATTTAATTTTAAAAAGTATAATTGTTAATAGTTAACAAAAGCATTTTGTACTAAGACAAGTGAAGTTCTCAAAATGAAACATAACTTTGAGAAGAAGCAATGATGTACAACAATTAGTGATAATACAAAATGTTGAAATGCTCAATTACCAGATCTGCAGACTTCTCAAAATTGTACAATTCATGGACACTTGTCCTTGCAAAAAATGCACGTTTTGTAACTTTTCCCGTCTCAAGGTAGCGAACTGCAGACGTTAATGTCCTGAATACATATTGATTAACAGGATCCGTGTAGTACTGCATAATTAATAATGATTAGGACTATGAAAAGATTTAATCAAATAGCAATAGAGTGATTTTGGTTTTATTTTTATGTACCGGGTCTTTCCTTATTCCTTCCAATGTTTTTCTGTATACAATTTCTTTCACCCAACCATGTGGCAACCCAAATGGGTTGAACTCCACTTCTGCAAGGATCTATAAATAAGGAAACATATTAGCTTTGGAAAGTCAAACCATTGTAAATATAAATTACTATTTATTCAGTGATAGCAAGAAATACACATTATCTCGAGAGTTAGTGTCGCATTGTCCATTTGTATCACAATTGGCGATCTTCATTTCCTTAACATATAGTAGTACATCTTCTTTACTAAATACTCGTACTCCAAGTGCCGAGTAAACATAAAACTGCAAAATAAAATTGACAATCAAATTAAAGTTATTGCTTGACATGAGTATATTATTTGCTTGATATTTTTAATAATTCTTTTTCTGAGCCTAATGAAGGTAGCTAACTCTAATTGTTGGTTGTTTGTTTTTTGTATAGCTTAATAGGCTTGCCGCTTGGTAGTAGCAACCCTAATAGTGATAAATAAAAGTTGTACACATGTGTGTGAAGTTACCTTACACAGACACACACAGGGAGAGGGGGAGAGAAGAGACCAAAAGTATATCACAAAACTAGTTCTCAAAGCAAATCAACTAAACCTGGGGACGTATCTGGCAAGCATGTTCATATATAATCCTTGACCATACTAATAATATTTCGTTGTGAGCATATAAGAATATTTGGGTTTCCTAAAAGTTTAATAAATAACATAAGTTATTATATATCCACCTTTGGTGACAATTTTAAAATTATATACATATAAATGAAGCTTTTTGGGGGGCCATTCGACACTACCGTCTTTGCACACTACCATGTCATCATATTTTGCATATGACTTTCAATTGCCAATGAATTAGCGACTTTGAACAACAAATGATTTCTTCCTAATGATATTATCATCCTCTATTCATTATACTAGACAGATAATAATTTTCTTATGGAAAAAATGTCTGGTAAACTTAATACAAGTAAAAAGATGGACACATAATTTATTATTCTCATGTGATTAAGAAATGATCTGCAGTTTATGTTATGTCGCATGAGGAAAGCTATGTGAACCTTTGGTGACCCTTCTTCATCAATTCGCTGATACACAATTGATTAAGGATAAGAATTGTTTAATCTAGGAAACTACCAAAGCGACATCGACAGACTTTGGTTGCACTTTGTATTCCAATTAAATAATCACATCTATACCACGGAAGATAGATATAATAATAAACTTTGCATATGACATGATATAATATCCACTTAAAGGCTTGGATACTCATACGGACAAATTAGTAATTATGAAAAATATGTTCATGAAATAAAACTTAGATTAGATTGACATGTTCCAGGAAGTCATTCATTATGAATAGAGTGAGTACTTGGAAGGAAAAGGCAAAAATGCTACCTTGTACATCTTGTCCATGTTTTGTCCGCCCGCTCTGATCTCGATCAACCACCCCTTTGGAAGCCATTCATGTGACCTCTGCATATCATGATATAACAACACATGGATCATGGATATGGAATGTTATATGTATACACATATATATATCTAATAACTTCATTGTATTAACAAAGACATACAACAAGCATGCTACGAGCAACAGACTCCTTGGCTTCTATGAAGTGCTCATCAATCTCAGAGAAAAGGTAGTTCAAGACTTCAGACTTCATCCTGAATTTGGCCCCTGACACTGGAGATATGTAATACTGGAAATAAACAAAAGCAATGAGAAAACATAGATATCTCCCATAAACAAAACAACAAAACTGAAACTAAAAACATTTTTTAGAGAATGAATACGTGTTAAATATATATAATATCATTTATCTCTGCATTTATTTGGCTGTATATAACATACCCGATAGAGGGCACCATCGTCACCACGTCTGACCTCCATGATCCAACCATCTGGTAGCCAATCTGGTGGCTCCACCACTTCATCTTCCATCTTGTCCTTGACATCCTCGAGTAGTTTCACTTCCTCGACATCCGAGATCCGGTCTTCCATTCCTAGAACTGCAAAAGTTAATCTCGCCCTTTTCTTTCAAATCCTCAGAGACAGACCACTATGACTGTGTTCCTCGGTGAATTCCCCTCAGTAGGATTCACCCACCCATTCCTATGGAAACGATATGCAAACACAAACTCCTGGATTCTGTATATGGACTTTCCAAAAACGAACTCACTGTCAAGACTTTAAGCTTCCAAAAAAGTTGATGTGCTAGATTCTGGACATGATTATGATGAAGCATGAAGGTATATCCCACCTAGAAAGCCACATGAGAGGCTGAATTTGATCAACCAAATACGAAGTCGAAACAAACCCCGCCACAACATCAGAGTCGTAGACTCGTAGTATCCCAGATACAAATACAACACAGTCTTCATAATTATTTTGAGAGAAAGAAAAATATTAGACAAGCGAGGAACAGAACCTGTGAGAAGATACAGTACGGGCTAACTTAAATATAGTAAGTAAGTACAGTCTAAGCCGTGACAATCAATACAAAACCAAAAGCCATGGAGAAAATACAAATCTGTAAATCATGGCCTCCAAAAGGACGAAAACAACCCTCAATCGATATGTATCTTTCCTGCGACCTCAACTCAAGTCAAGCAGGGGTGACACTGACAGGAATCGACACCGGCGCCATCAGTTGGAGCCATCATCATCTTGCGACCTCGGACAAGAATAAATCGAGTTCTCGCTACACTGATCCGATCCAACTAACGGGAAAAAGACGGACACTCTAGTCTTGGAACAATTTTTGCCTCAAAACGCCACCTCTGCTACCGCTACATAGATCGGAATCGGATCACCATGGCAACCAAAGTGGGGAGAAAAATCCATCGGCGACAGGATTACAGCAGTACGTGCACTCTACGAACCCATCTGTCTGCCACCACCCCAATCTGTACCGCCAAAAAAATCCCAAGACTTCAACAAACGGACCAAAGCACCGTTCCCAGCAAATTCGAGCGCCCCAGATCCCCGGCAACGTTATCCCTGAACTTCCCATCATACCTTGGTCCACTCCCGGCCAGACCCAGGAGCGCCATGCCTCAGATCTAACCCGGAGCAGAGTGAACCATCTTCTAACGACCTCTCCACCCACGGGTGGCTGCTAAGTGAACAAATCTCGATCTCCCGCCCCATTTCCATCGAAATAAAAGGAGATTAGCGAGGAGATGGGAGGATCTTTTTCGCAAACCTTGGGTCAGGGTTGAGGGCGCCATTGAGTCGTGATGTGGAGAGACCAGGGACGACGAGACAAGACGCGAGGTGGCTGGAGGCTGGCTGTGGGTGGTGGAATTGTTTGGGGCACCCGGTCGGCGCTATATATACCTCTCGGAGGAAAAGGTAATTCGCTTCTGCCGTTGTCTTGTCCTGGCCCTAGATGATCCATCGGACAGTAGAGAAGGGGGTTGGTAGGAAACAGCATTTAGGGTTCAAAAGGCCAAACCCGGGTAGGTGGTTGAAATTGGAAAATGGGAAGGCCGGGATTGGTGAATTTGGTCCAAAGTTTTCTTTTTTCTTTTTTTTAGTGATGTTTAATTTGGTTAGGTGGTCCCACCGGTCATTAAATATTGATTTGTTTTGCATCCTGGAATTAGTATAGCCTTAATTGGAGATATTCCAAAACTATATATAAAGATACGTATAGGATACGCATGGTTCCGCTACTCGCCTTCTTTCAACTAAGGAAACAATTTATGAGAGGATGCGTAGTGGCCAGCCAGCAGAGACAACGCAAACGTTCAACCCAGAGTTACCAAAAACATTTCGTGCACATGGACCATGTGTAATCAATATAATCACAATTAAGACTCTAGGATAAGTGCTCGGTTGTGCACATACTGCCTTTCCTGAGATGTTGATTGATCAATATGATGCTTAGTTTCAAAAAATCTGACTTTGGCAATTAGCAGGATAGCCTAGCCATGTGCTCTATTCATAGAGGTCGATCACCGCCACGGGCAGGCCACATGGTGCAGTGCAAAGGGACAGCCGAGCCATGGGGCGTCATGATCTATCTAATGAGTGTAAGATCCTGACTTAATATGAATGATAGACTACTCATATCAATAAAGAATTACTTCTTTTTCGGTAGCCCAACCAAAAGGTACCTGAATTTTAAGCGTGTTTGGCTTCGAGCGTTTTGAGGATGGGTGACTGAGTAGGAAGTTGATCCCCAGTGTGCACAAGTGAAGACAAAGTGCACAGAAAAGATTAGTATTGGTCTGTGAGCCCACTATAAATCCTGCCAGGCATAACCACTGGGAACTGATGGCCAAGGCCGGGGCATTACAATTGGTATCAAGAGTCAACCATCGGGATTAGATGGGCGTGTGTTGGTCAGGTGTGCGGGCATGTGGCACATCTACGCATGGCCCGTTATGGCACACGACATGGCACATGTGTCGAATTTGACTCATAAATGTTTGTCAAGAGGGAACGTTCCTATGGGCCAACAAGGACGTAGGTTCCTTCGAGTGGGGGTGTATGTGAGATCCTATTCCTTATAATAGAAATGATAGACTACTCATATCAATAAGGACTTCCTTTTTTCTGGAAGCCCAACTGAAAGGAACCTCAAAGTTTAGCGTGCTTGACTTGGAGCGATTTAAGGATGGGTCACCGACCAAAAGTTGATCACTGGTGCACACGTGTGAAAACAAAGTGCGCAGAAAAGATTAGTGTTAGTCAGTGTGGTCAATCTAGATCCCGCCAAGCGTAATGGCCGGGAACCGGTGGCTACCGCCGGCACGTTACATGAAGTTGAGAGGGACGTGCCATGTTGTATTCTTGGAGTTCTAAACTTCCTTTTTAGTGATGCTTACGGAAAACTCTAACAAAGCATAAAGTTCTGAAAAAATTGCATAAAAGATCTTAGAAAACATATCGCTAAAAACAAGACATGAAAACTCCCTGCACGGCACACCTTCATCACACTTCATCACCTGTCACCGCAGTCGAAGTAACATCGGAGATAAAGAAGGCCAATGCCCATCATGCCAAGATTCGTCATTGCAGCGTATGTGGAATTTTCTTTATGAGCCAAATAATAAGCCAGCACCGAGGCCAAAACTGTTGTGGCTCATCTATCGGAGACATTCGGAATGCTCGTTGGGATACTTCTGCTTTGCCTCCGTCTGACGAAATCGAACAAGACACCTGATTCTGCCTACCTCTAACTGCATCTTGTGCTCTGAAGCACCTTTCTTCCGGTGTGTGTCATCGTTGTCGCATTCGGGGAGGACGGAAAGCACCAACGACCAAACTCATGTATACGTTCCTCCCAAACCTCCTAACGGCATAGGATCAAATACCTCCGTAATGGAGATGAGATTGGAGAATAAAGACAAATGGGATATCATCACCGCGTTTTTGACATCACCCACCGACACTAAGTCCTCAACGTTGCATTGAGCACCAATAGGATGGGACAGGAGCCCGAGAAGATTTATTGAATATGCCACCACCATTACCTTCCGAAGTAGCGCCGCAACACACACGAATTAAAGCCAGCTAGAGATCGGACTCAAGGGGGCATATACCCTCCCCTCGCCAGAGCAGACGGATAGTAGAGAGGAACCCATAATATCGATGGTGGCATACGATGGAGAAAATATGGTCACCTCATTGTGGTTAGCGAAGGAGGAGAAAGTGAAAACTTGGGAGTGGCGAGATGATCGACTCAAGAACAAGACATGGAACAATTCATTGTCTCTCAAATTTTCTATACAATTTTGATCAGTAACTTAACAAAGTACTAGCCATGTCACGCCTGGTACATGTGGACCCTTATTGATGCATTATGCTGAAGTTTCTTAGGTGGTAAGAAGAAGATCCATGTGTTAATTATTTGGTTGTTGATTGGTTGCTAGACGTGTTGCCAGCTTCTTGATCATGCATTCAAGAACAATCGCCATGTATCTTAATATGGTTGGATTTCTCAAGTCTTATTTAAGTATGCATCATTAATTCAGCGTGTATACTTGCACGACTCATGTGATTCTTGCTTGCAACAGAAGCTCGTGCAGAACGTGAAGTTATTATGCATTATGCGGGTTCCTTCGTGATTATACTTGTGCAAAGCATCATCCAGAATGGTCTTCAGTGCAGTCCAGTCCTTGTTAGGGTGTCTCTTTGAATCAAATATAAAGGCCCTGACATACCCTAGTAATAGTAAGACTAAGATCTAGTGTTCGTCGCTGCATAAAGAATGGTACTAGTTAATATGCATGAGATCAACCCGAAGTCCGTTATATATGTGCAAGCATAAATTATTGAAGGACTTACATGGCAAGGTAGGGCATGAGTATGTTGTCCTTGTTCGCATTCGCAAGCATGCCTTGCCAGACATAGTTCACCATGCTGTCCTAGCCTTGTTTGGATCTCGCGTTTTACACATGCATGTGATAAGGTTAGACTTCTCGAGTTTGGCCTCTATGGCTTGATAAATCACCCATAGCCTTATGAAGGATGGTTAGATAGTAAAGAGGGAGAAAATATTGTTGTCGAATGTCGAGCCCCCCAAAGGGCAACAAATTATCCATGGGATAATACTCGACAAACTGGAGCCCCTCTATCACCTTGGTTGCGTAACAATCGTCATCTTTTCCAGATTCATTTCTTAGTACGTGTTGGTGTAGAATCCTTAGGTTCGTCGAGAGGCCCTTCAACACAACCTTCGGTACCATCGGTTCGCTAGGGATATGCTACCTGAGAGTATATGCGCCCACTAGGAACAAATATGCGCTAAGTAGGAGACACATGTTCTTTTAGTGCCTTTCAGGCAGATGGGCTTTTCTTCGCATATCACTTTGCATTATTTTTGCTGCCCTAACCAGCCGCCGCAACTTTGTCCATACCTCCATTCCTTGTTGGTGGTGTATTGGTGGGGTGATCCTCGTCCGGGGACATTCGGGCCAACTTCTTATCCATTTGGGCTAACTTCTTATGCATTCTGCAGTTTGTTAAGCTCGTTAATACAACACAACAGAAATATTATGTTAAGAGGCAACATTTCTTGGCACCTTAATGAGAAGAGTCCAAAGTATTATCTTGTTAAGATAAACAAGCTTAACAAACGGATCCTTAATGAGCACAAGCTTAGCGAGCCAAGACTTTACTAGAACTAGCCACACAGGCTAACCTAGCACTAGAACTAACTACACCTAGCACTGGTAGTTACTCCTATAAAGGATGGTGGAGTACTCACTTCCATGGGTGCCTCGTGGCCGAATAGTGCCTCTGAGCCATCTGTTGCTTGTTGGCGTGTCGCGAGGGCCATTCGAGAGCGCTCAGATCCGTCTGATCTGCCCAGACGACTCAGACCCAGGCAACCAGACTGGTGGGTCCATGACGGGTGGACCGACAGCTGGTGATTGCTACAGTCGGCGTCCATCCATGACGGGTGGACAGAGGTCGCGTGATCGTTACAGTGGGGCAAAGAAAACCTCCCAACCCGGCTCGAGGGTCAATGACAGGTGGACCGATGGTACGCACGAGGCCACCGTCATTGCGTGGCCTTGGTCGCCCCACACCTAGGATCGGCAGAGCGCCGCCGCCCCCCATCACCATGGCCCTTGAGCTCCACGAATGTCGCCGTCGTTAACCATCACTCGCCTGGATCCGCCAAGAATCGAGCCGCCGTCCCCTTCCGCACCTTGGATTCGTGGTCCTCCACTCCAATTCGAGGTTGGATCCCGCAAGAACAGGGACGGGTGGCAGCCCCTGCCGCGACCTCCGCGCCCACCCCATATTCTTCCGGTGCATCTTTCAAGTAGTCTTTAGTTAGCCCGTGATCTCTTCATTCTCTTGTATCTAAATCCCCTCAAGTATATTTGTTCTTTTAATTCTTCCCGGCGATTCATTCTCTTTTCTTCGTTCGTTTTCATTTCTTACGGTGGTCCCTTGAAGACCTTCCCAAGTTTGCGCTATATCTCTCCTCAATCCTTTTCAAGAGAAATAAGTTGCATGCCAAATCCGTTGGTCATCAATTAAAATTGATGAGGATAAGCATAACGTAATTCTTATTCTTATTTCATCGTGGTCAAGTAATTCTTTTTCTTCGGAGATTGTTCATGATGAATAATCTCTCGGTTCTAAGTTGTTCATCTTTTCCCTTTCGGAGTTCCAAGTTTTCTCGCTTGTCTCGTCGCGAAGCTCAATCTAAATCATTACAAGGCTTCATATTGTACTTTTCAACATTCGTTTCTCAATCCTTTTGTTTACCGGAGTTCTTCATGGTAGTCCATAGAGGATTAACTCATTCTCGTCAAGGATTTAATTCATTCTTCAAGAGTTTGTCAAGATTCTTGTTGGAACTCAAGTATCCCTCTTCTTGCATACCGAAGTGCAACTAATTCCTTCTTGTCTTTCAGACATGTGGTTTCGCATCTTTTCTTTCGTCTCAAGCAAACAATTTTTTCCGCTTGTGGTCGGTTATCACATCATAATTTTGAGATGTTATCCATAAGCCCACAGCAAGCTTATTCTTTTCGTTGTTGAATTTCCAACAACTCCATTTAATCCTTTCTTGCAAGGATGCTTCTCAATTCTATTATGGTGGAAGGTGTATGTTGTTTTTTCCTTTCTTTTCCTTCCAATGATTTACCTTCTACTCTTCCGTTCCGGAGGCACCGTGATGTTGCTCTTTTCTCCCATCATCTAGTTAAACCTTGCTTATCCATTTAACCGGAGTGTCAAGTCCTATTTTGAAGTCCTTTTTTCTTGCCAATCTCTGCTTTCCTTTTCTACTCAGACGCTATCTGAATTCTTTCGTTCTTATTCCTTTTCTATCTTGTTCTAACCGGAATAGTTTCAGAGTGTATCTTGCTCCTTGAGCCTTTCATTCTTCTCATAATCGTCGTTCCTCTTTCTACCCGAGTGCTCTCGACTTTGTTCATCTTCTCTCTTGCGCTCCTATTTCACCTCATCCTCTTTTCTTACGTCTCGTTCCTAAGATCTCGGGACCAGATCTTCTGTTAGGGGAGGAGACTTGTAACGCCCTGGACAGACCCGTCGATGCTCGTTACTCCTGGCGGGATCTAGACTGGCCCCACCGATCAATACTAGTCTTGTCTGCGCACTTTGTCCTTACTCGTGCGCACCCGCGAGCAAATTTCCGGTCGGTCACCCATCCTGAAATTACTCCAAGCTAAGAACGCTTAACTTTGTAGTTCTTTCCCAATGGGCTCCCGGAAAAGAAGGAATTCCTTATTGATATGAGTAGTCTATCATCTATAATAAGCCAGGCTATCACATCCGCCACCTCCGGCGATGCAGTCATCTGGGAGCACGCTCACGGCATCCTCGACACATGGTGGAAGGCCGCCCCTCCATAAGCCCATCTCGCGCGAGGGCCGGAAGCAGCCAGACCACAGGGAGGAGGAGCAGGAGTGTGCCACCACATTCCACGCCAAGAGTCGTCCTGCCATTCTTGCCGCGCGCCACGCGCCTCAAGCGCCTCCTTCCCCAGCCTCCTCACCTCTCTTAGTCACCCAACACACAGAGGCGCACACTGTTAGGCGTCCGGCACCGCCTCCTCGGAGTAGAGGACCGGCAGAAGGTGTGGCTACCAACGCGAGATGAGGCGCACGGCTGTGGAGTCCCCTGCGTCCGTCGCAAGGCGGAGCAGGTAGGGCCCTCCGAAGAACACGCGGAGGCGGATGGCGCCAACGCCAGCGCCGCCGGGAGCAGAGACCGCGGAGTCCAAGTGCGCTGCGGAGAGGGAGGAGAGGACGAGGAAGGGGTCGACGCGGGAGCATGGGAAGGACGGCGGTGCGTGCGGCTGTGGGGACTTCGCCTCGGCCGGCAGCGGGACGGGCGGCGGCGGGGTGGTGGACTTGATTCTGTGCGGTACAGTGGAGGATGACAAACCAGTTTTTTTTTGCTTTCAGTGATAGGTGGACCCCACAGGGTCACACATGATGATAATGTTAGCAATTATCGCCATTATATGTGAGATGTTAAGTGGTGCCATGTCAGCCTGACTGGCGGCCTCCATCTGTCATAAACGTGCTCAGCCGAGGCAAATCCGCCGATCAGTGTTATTCGTAAAAAGATTACTGTAGACATGATGCTTTCTGCAACAAAAATGTAACGTAGTGTTTTCTACAAACCTAGCCTTTAAAGTGTTAGTTTTGTGCAATTTACTCCTGTGTTTTATCATTGGGTTGCATCTCCCAAACCCGATGTCTCCATATGTTTGACGCCGCACCAAGTTTATCCACGAAACCTCCATCTAGATCTGGAGTTGTAGGTGGTTATGGGGTGGTGAGGCGGTGGATAGATTTTAGTGAGGCGCGGGTGGGAGATGATGGTCGGATGTTTGAGTTTGAAACACTGATTTGCCGTGATATGCTTGTGTGCCTTCTCCTTCCATTTACAGTGTTGGTTGGTGCAACAATCAATCAAAGATTACAATGGATCACTCAGTATCAAATTTACAGATTGAGATAGATACGTAGCATATCAAATCGTATCACAAAAATATGGCAAGAATCACTAAATCGATTCTTTAACGCCCCCTCAATATGAACCATTATCCGCGGGTATATCCATACCCTGCCCATTTGTAAACTAATGCTAAGTTATCATCAATTAGTCATTAATATTTCATGTGACTCTTCGTCCACTTTTATTGACTTAAGGGTATGTTGTGATTTCTAAATTTTAATATTGATCAATTACTCATCTACCTGTTATTGAGCTGAGATAATTGATATCTTTTGTAAAATGTGCTATCAATGAGCATAAAATTATGAACAACTTGTGTGCTATTTGTTATACCCGCTGAGTACCCAATGGCTACGGGTAGCCATCGGGTATGGGTATGGATAAAGTTTCATATCCATGGGAACGGGTATGGGTACAATTTTGTATCCACTGACTATACAGGTATGGGTATGGTATTACTCTACCCTGCCCATATCCTACCCATTGCCATCCTTAGACTTGATAAAGCTTCAAAGGAATGGGATTGCGCTGTAATAGTACCCTCTACATGTTGACAGGCGAGGGTCATTCCCTGCATGAGAGCATGAAGTTCTGCCTCCAACGCGTCATTGCAATTCAAAATAAATCTGTACGTTGCAAATATCACGCTCCCATCCTGTCTTTGAAGTACCATACCAGCCGAGGCCGTGCCATTTACTTCGAAATAAGGCCCATCTACCGACAACGCCACCCGACCCACCAACGGCGCTGGTCAAGGAACAGCATAGGGCGTCAGCGTTGGAAAATGAGTTCCGGGATCATTCAACGACATCTTCCCTTTGATCATCTCTTCTACGTACTATATATCGTTTTGATAGTCTGAGTGAGCTCATGTAACTCTCGAGGAATGCAGCAGAAATCTCCAACGGTGGAATGTCCTTGCCATGCGTCATATCCAACTGCAAGTCTGCAACTGCCGGTGGGTGACGAGAAACTGAACTGCTGGACTTGGTTCTCGAAATGAGCGGACCGTTGGGCGCTCGGGAAGGCGACTGCGCGGGCGACGCGGTGCGGGAGCCTGGAGCGGCCTCGCCGGCGGGGTGGATGCTGGTGCGCCTGGGCGCGGGTGCCTCTCCGGCGCTCGGGCCGGCCGGCCGTCCGCTCCACGGCGTCGGGGTGGGTCTGGGGCTCGCCGCAACCGCTTCTGGGCGCTGGAGGACGACGACGAGGGGGTGTCGGAGGAGTCACGGCTGCGGGCGGTGCCGGACGGCCCGTCGGTAGGCGATTTCGTGGCATTCGCGGCGGAGGCGATTGGTCTGCGTGTGGGACGGGACCTGCGTTTTGCCCCGGGCGGCCGCGGGTCGAGGGCTACGTGCTTGCGCATCTGGCGGCCGGAACTGACTGCGTGCTCGGGTGCGGGGTCTGCGTCTGGTGCAGCTCGGAGGATTCGGGCTTTGACGGCGGAGGGCTTGGCGTCTTCGAGCGGCGAGGTGCTGACGGGGGAGGACTGGCTCTGCTTGCCGGTGCCTGCTCCACCTGCGGCGACGGCGGCGGCGAAGGGCGCCTGCTGGCCGCGCGGTCGCCCTCTCAGGCGCCTAGGGTTGCGTCGGCTGGATCGGGCCCTAACTCTGGGCCTGGGCCGGTTCGGGCCCAGGTGTCGGACATGCCTGTACCCGAGGGTGCGGTGCACGGCTCGGCTTCTGGACCGGTCAGGCGTGCAACCGAGACGTGCGGGGACGCCTGCAACCACTGCGGCCCTCCACAACCGAGACGTCGGCCAGTTCCAATCTGGGCCTGGCGACTCCAACGCCTACCACGCCGCCCGTCAATGCTGCTGGAGACGATGGTCTTCATGGAGCTCTCTCTATTGGCCCCGATTTAGACGAGGATGACGACGAGGAGGTGGCCCCCCAGACGCTGCCGGCTGCCGCCAAGGTCATCGACTCCGCCGAGGTGCGTGTGGGGCACGTGCCAGACACAGAAGGGGGTTGGCAGGACGTTCTACCGCGGCATGGATCGCGCCGTCCGTCGTCGCTATCCCCAACATCTGCTCACCGTCCAATCCCCGCTTGGCTCCACGGTAGATGTTGTCGTTGCCTCGCTCCTGGGCACCGAGCCATGGATTGCAGAGATCCGTTCAGGTGCTCCCATTGCCTTGGGAATGGTCATCATGCGCGTGGATGTCGCAATGCTTGGCGCCTACTTAGCCTGTTGGCAACCTCTGCCATATCGTCACCACACCGCCTCGTCACTCAGCATTGTCAAGCCCAAGCTCCTGCTCCACAACATGCCCATTCCAAAGGAATTCAGCGTCATTCCTGCACAGCGGTTGTTGCTTCTGCCCCACTGTCTCGGCGTCCTCGAGTTTTGCAACCCAGTAGCCTAGTTTTGCAGCGCAAGCCGAGTTATTGCGCTCTGAACTACAAGGCTTGGCGTCGCTTCAGCTGAAGGAGGCGGTGCAACCTCTACGTGATGTCGCCGAATCGATACAAGGTTGGCTGCTTCGGTTTGGGAGCTTTATGGAGTGTGCGGAAGTTGTTCTAGACAAGCTCTCTATTGCTTTGATTGCGAAGCAAACCGCCCCTGCATCGTCTCCTATGGTTGATCTTGATGTTGGAGTTGTTGATGGGAGTGATGTGGAGCTCTATGGTTGCTTTTCGCCTCGTTCCAAAGCCAGTTCGCCGGCACTTCATGCTCTACCCGCTGCTCATGTTGACTCCGTGGGAGAGGCCACTTCCATGGTCTTGGTCCCGGTGATGCAGACCATGCTCGAGCTTCAGGAGATGTGTGAGGAACGAATTTCCCCGCTACTTGGGGAATTGTTGGTGCCTGTGGCTCCTGCTCCAACCACCTTGGAGCTTAGCCAAGTGCCAACGGAGGTGCTGGATGTTGTACCCATCTTGGAGTTGGGTCTTGCATAGGCTCGTGCGAGTTGCTGTGATGAGAATCTTTCCACCTTGCCTATGACTAGACCCATCAGGTCGGTGATGCCTGGGTTAAGGAGGTTGATGCGTCATTGTCTTGATGCGTGCTAGTGGCAGTTGCTTAGTTGATGAGAACTACACCAAAACTACAATGAGTTCTACAATTTCTTTGACAAATGGGCGCCCGATCACCCTGTATCTAGCAAGACTGTTACTGGCGTGATGAAGGAGAAACCTGAGAAGAATATTGGGCAAGTGGTGTCTGTGGGTGATGAGGTTGATTAAGCAAGTGTGTCGACAACTAATTCCGAGGCTCTATTTGCGAAAGAGATCTATGACTTGCTTGCTAGTTTGGAAGTGGCTAGCCCCGGATCTGGCAAGGCGATTGCTTGCATCCTAACGAACAAGGCTACAACGGGCAAAATCGAGAAGGTGGAAAAAGCTCTTAGGAGCATAGGCAAGAAGTGTGGTGCCGTAGGAAAGGCGTCTGCCGCTGCTTAAATGGATGATCTCAAATGTCTTCGACCGTCCCCATGGTGGTGTCCGTTGTCTTCAGTCGAGGTGTTCCTGTTGGGTGTTCCATTGTGTTTTAAAAGTGTGAGGGTTTGTTGTGCGTTGGTTATGTCTATTGGATCGATCGTGCGGATGTGGTGTTCCATACTTTGTGAGTAGTTCGCATGTGGCGTATTTGTATTGGTTTTCGTCCGGTTTTCTATAATTAACTGGGCAATTCTCTTCTTCTTAATTATTCGACAAGGCAAAACTTTTGCTTCCGTTTTGAAAAAAAAAACCAGTAGGTACCTTTGGACCAGCAACATGGGTACACACCAGGCAAACAGGCAGTTCCGTTCAGTGCAATGATGGCCAAAGTATAAGAAGCAATGTGACACCTCCAGTTTGTAAAAGTGTGTAACCTCCCAAGTTAGCAATGTACATCAAGCACAAAGAAGAAGAAATTATAAAGGGAAAGAAAGGAGAAATACACCAAGCTGGGTCCATGTGACCAGTGTAGCAGTGTCATCGTGGATTAGCAAGTCATCTGAAAACCTCTCTGATTACGAATATCAGGTGCTACGGGAGCACCTAAGCTCGGGTGCTCCAGTGCAAGGTTAGTCATCGACATGAGATCCAAGGGTCAAAAAACACACAAGTGAATAGTGCATTTTTGGCTTTTGTCTCTTTGTGACACTATTCATGTTGATTTTGTCTTTTTTTTGTTTCTTGTTGTGTGTTTTGAATTTGGATTTGAAATCTTTACAATTGATGGATACCACTGTTCAAAAGATCGGTGATTCTTCGATTTATCGCTGCTCGGTGGGTGACCGATAAGATTATGCCATATCTCACCATTTATCGTTGGGCCGATTTATCGCTCTAACAAGTGATTCATCAGGAATCTACCGATAAGTTGGGCATATTTCTAGCACTATGTGTGCAAGAACTATGTTTATTTGTCTTTTGTGTACCTTGTTATGTAATATGTGTTGTTGTCCTATATTGTTTGTCATTGTACAAAGATTCAAAGGCAAGGAATCATGGTAACACTTCAGTCCCATATTGTTTTTGTGTTCAATATATCATATTTTAGTGCTGGGAAGCAGAGATTTTTAAAAAATAGACGACTAATAGTCAACCGATAAAATTGATTAATCATTTGCTTTCCTATTAATCTCTAATCCCCAGCCGAACGAGACGCTAACGATAAGTGATATCCTCAACATTGCATGTCTTGTGAACACTCACAAATTTTTTGGATTTTTTTTGAAACATTTAAATGTGTTTTTTGATTTATGGTAGCATGTAATGTGTGGTAGCATCTGATCTCTGATTAGAGTAGGTGGTTAAGGCCCGGTTTAATGAAATGACCCCAAAGTGGCAAAGCTAGGAGATAGTAAATTTGTAGTGTAAAAATAATTACAGAAACAATAGTTAGAGATGCATGCTTCAATTCATAGTTGTTTGAAGAAACTAAAAAACAACCACATTAAGAAATACCAACTACAAATTAACCCAAATTATAAGTGCCACACGTGTGGCACTAAGCACTCCGGCCCTAGCGAGTTTTACAACTAAAGGTGCCATCCGAAAAGAAAAAAACAAACCCCCAAAAAAACTAAAACTTTTCATCTAAAAAGAAAGTTGCCATGTTTGACAAGTAAAGTTGCCATCCTCACGTCACTAAACTTGCCATAAAAAACATTCAGAGTTGCCGTGTGTCCGTGTCACATGTGTGGCACTTATCAAAGTCCCAAATTAAGTAACTAATTGTGGGTTTCAGAATTCTCAGAAGTTAAACTGATGAAACAAAATTGAGCCCAAATTACTATATTAGAAGTGATATGTGACATGAAAACTACATAGGCTAACCCATGTCTGCATACACCTCTATCAAACTTTGTGTGATCCCACATCCCATACCTCAGCGTTTTTAATCTGTTGTTGGGAGAACCATCTGCTTCTGACGTTGCATGTGCATATAGTTAGTCTAGCTGCAGTTATGATCTTGAAACAGTCAGTTGACCCCAAATAACAATCCAATGCATGAATTGACTCTAAAATCCGAATCCATTTTGTTAAGCTTGCAGGCTACACCTATGAGAGTTTAAGCAAAAAGGTTAAAATATTAGTGGCGAATATGAATAGTAAAGACACTTGATGAATTGTCATCTATTTGTTTGCGTAGCGACCAATAAACAAACATCAAGCATCATACTTGCTTAGACTGAATACCAAGAGTCCAGAACATCGATCTGGGACTGCCAAGTGAGTATGACAATTTAGTTGGGGAAGAAGATGCATCAGAAAGTCAGAGATAGTGTAACGAGACAAAATATTAGCCAAAAGGGGGCTTCGAAGCCATGGAGTTTACTGCGGCAGCGAGTATTCACCAATAATACAACAACAAACAACACCTACATTACGATGTCACAGTAGTAAAAAATTGCACTCTTAAGCATAGAACATACAACAACAGAATTAAACCTAAGAAGCATGATGTCTACATAACTTACTCTCACCATGTTCACTAAAACTACCATAATACTACCACTATGCCCATAAAAATCGTTGTTAACTCTTGCCAAGAACACTAAGCAGGACAATATGTACTTAGATTATTTTTATTCATTACTGCATCGAATCCTCTGTTCTTGACATGAAGAAAGCTATTGGCTCAAAGGACACTACATTCCGGTGTCGTGCAGTTCAGTCAAAAATGGAAAGTGTTGTGTTTCAGCTCTGTATTGCAAACATGGTATTCAAGGGCATCCTATAATATTCATGGGGGCCAAAGGAGGTTGCCCCCACACACACACACTCTAGGAAAACTCCTGCGTGTACCTCTAATTATTAGGCTTGAGTATTTGTGATCTAATTGTACAAGTGAAATGGCCAAATTTCTACATTTGAATCATTATTTCAATAATAGCACTTTGTTCTGAAATTCTAGAAGAGCTTCTGAATTTCAATGATAAGTGGCTCGTTGTCTCTTAAGAAATCTGAAGAAAAGTGCAAGAGTTGCTTCTCTGCAATTTTTTGATTCATTATTTGTCTAAATTGTACTAGCTTATCTCTGCTCATGTTTATGCAATGGAAGTATATAGGGAAGATCTTGCTCAAAAACTACTAATATTCGTTAGCTGACAGAAAAACTACTGCTTATCTCAGTACTAAAACTGTTGTTGTTTGTTAACTGGAAAACTGCTGCTTATCACAATAGTAAAACTGACTGAAAAAACTTTTGTGTATCTCAGTAGTAAAATTGCTATTGTTTGTTAACTGGCTGAAAAATGATGCTGTTCGAACCTACTATGTAGCTTATACTTCCTCTTTTTCTAAATATAAGTCTTTTTTAAAGATTTCAATATGGACTACATACAGAGCAAAATAAGTGAATCTATGCTCTAAAGTATATCTATATATATCCGTATGTAGTCCTTTTTTGCTGGGTGCATCCGTATGTAGTCTATATTAAAATATCTAAAAAACTTATGTTTAGAAATGAAGGGAGTGTATCTCTTTTTTTTTTTTGCGTGGAACTCTGACTTTATTTAACGAATAATCATGCGGTTACAGTCTGCCCGTAGGCTTGTCACAAGGAAGTCTGGACTCGCATCGAGCCAACAGTCCGTACCCTCCGTTGCACAGGCACGTTGTGCACACAAATGGGCCGGGAAATTAAGTTCCCTACTGATATGCTGATCCGAGAAAGAAACAAAATTAAGGACTAAAGCTTCAAGTTCTTGAAAGATAGGCGCTACAATAGATCTTGAGTTGCCGCGCGAACTCCATTGGGTGACCAGCTCCATGCAGTCGACCTGCATTATCACATGTGACATACCGCGTAGATGAGCGAAGATCACGCCCTCCCGAAACGCTAGGAGCTCAGCAATAAAAGGATAGTGTATCTCAGCAGTAAAGAGCTTCCACACTGTTTTCTGTTAACTGGAAAACTGTTTGTTAACTAACTGAAAAATACTAATCACTTGCATTATACAATGCTGCAATTTGTAAAAAGAAATTGATGTTCGTATCGTTAACTGACCGGAAAAATGATCAGAGGATTTTTCGGTTGTACTGGGCTGGATGCCTCGTTCGTCAAGTGTGGGATGGATGGATGGTGTCCGTTGGATGGCGCGTTTGAATGGCTGATGATCTCTGCCCTTAAGCGAGCCTCCCTCCCCCAAGAGTCCTTCCCGAGCGCGACAGGTATAGGGTTCCTACCCGCCGCCGCCGCCGCCGCCACCACTGCCGGCGCGCCCTCCCGCCGCCCCGCCGCCGGTACAGGAGCCCAGCAGCGCCTCCCTCCCTGGAGCAGCCGCTCGACCAGTCCATAGGCAGCGGGTAGCAGGTAGCCACCACTCCTTCGTCCTTCCTCCCTCATCCCTCACCCCCCCTCTCTCCTTCATCCCGCCTCAATCTTTTTCCCTTCCTGATTTTTGTATTGGGTGGCTACTTGCTGTAGATCTGATATTGCGAGGATATATATAACGATGATTATTTCTTGATGAGCGCTTGCTGCACGATTTTTCGAGTGTGTGTTTACATGTGAGAGGATTTTGCTTGATAGGCGTTTGTGATATGCTTGTAGGGCCAAATGTGTACAAATTGTAGCTTGAATTTTTTTTAGATGAGCAAGCTTTGGTTTAAACATGTTAGCAGTGAAACATGCAATGATTGACGATATATGAAAGGGAAAAGATTATGTTGTTTTATCTGCACCTGAAATCAAAGCTTAGCAGTAACGAGAGAGCAGAAGCTTTGTCTTGGTTATACTGGCCGAAATTGGTGCACACATTTAAACCAAAATATTACCGTCTAGAGCAATTGTTTCTCCTTTTGTATGTTAGCTGACTGATTTTCAGGTTCCACCTTTCGTGTTATGCCATGATTGATGTGCAAGTGACTAGTGATTTGATTTGATGCCCCATATTCATTTTACACTTACTAAAAGTCTAATTCTACCCCTTTGGAACTTGGAGTTGGAACAGGGCATCAACATTGTCAGTTGGAGGGGCTTGGAGCTGCTTCGGCATCCACAGTAGAGCAAAGAAGAAGGTAATCAGCTGTTCTGATCCTAGCTTCTATACTTTTTTTTTGTGAATTAAAAAAATATTAAAATGAATCCCCGTATTGGCGCTTTTCAAAAATTCCGAATTTACATATCCGTATCGGCCTGATACTGATACACGTATCCATATCGGTGCATTTTAGAGATCCAGTGAGTGCGAGGTACAGGCTCGCCGAGGGAGAGGCAAAGAGGAGTTGCGGGGAAGATGCCGCTGTATGACTGCATGCTGATGGTGAAACCGATGGTGACCAAGGAGGCCATAGCGGAGCTCGTGGCGCGGGTGGCGGGGCGCGCCTATCAGCGCAACGGTGTTGTCACCGAGCTCAAATCCTTCGGCAAAGTGCACCTCGGCTACGGCATCAGGAAGCTTGACGGCCGCCACTTCCAGGTCTGCCCCGGTTTGCCACTCTTTATTTGTACTCCTCGATCAAAGCCTCGTATTCCACGAGCGATGTACCTCGTGACAGCGCGGAGCGGTGCCAATCTGATTTGTTTGGCTAGATTGATGCATATATGAAATAATGTTTAAGTTGGAATGGGTGTTTAGGCCTTTAGCGTTTTGGATCTTGGTGATGGGTGGTACCTTTGACATGCTCGATGAAATGTCCAAGTAGGTTTGGCCGTTGGTTTTTAGAATGCTCGTGGGTATTGGCCTCGGTGTCATCGATAGAGTGCCTTCGTAGATAATTTGTTTAGGTTCAGATCATTCTATTGATTGCACTAGTGTAAAAAACGTTCTTATATTATGGGACGGCGGGAGTAAATCAGAACTCAGGATTGCACTGGTCTAGTGGCTCGCACTGTGATCTGTTTGCTTTGAATACTGAATAGAAGGGTATGGCGCTTGGATCTTTCATGTTCTGGGGTTTAGAAGTATTCTTGGGGAAAAACGCCAGTCAGTAAGTGATTCAGGTGAGTCATGAAATGGTAGCATTGCCCTTCTGACCCCTTTTTACGATCCTTTTGGCCACCAACCACGGTTCCGGCAAGCTCACCAGTCGGGCTTGCTTACATATCACTGCCGCCATAAGCTCCAGCATAGCTGACACCTCTGCTTCTCCCACCTCCACTGCCGCACATGGTTCTTTGTCCCAAGCAGTGGTGTTAATTTCTTTGGCGGATCAAATGGCCAACACACAGGCACGTCCCGGACCCCAAGGAGTCCAATCACTGGAAGTAGAGCCTGTCCATGACGACATTCTTTGTACTCAAGACGGTTTCAGCACCTTTTTTTTACTCCATATCCTTGGAGATCCTCGATATTATCGTGCAGCTAAATGACACTGCTTGCTTCTTCTGGAAGCACTCAAGGGCTTTATTTGGTGACAAGAAAGAGGTATTTTCTAATCACGGAACACGAGAATAGCATGCACGGGAGAATAATTTAGGGAAAGATAGTACTTTTGCTATCTATATCGAGAACAAGTTAAACTCTTCCCGTTTCTTGAACACACCTGCCATTATGACAATCTTTGCAGCATGGTCAGCCTGTCTGAGACAGGATGTTCAGTCGGAACACGTCGCGAGGCCTCAACCCTTGAAATTCTTGACCTCGATAAAGGCTGCTTTGTCAATTTTCAGGTTGAGACCCTGTAACACTTTTAGCACAAGCATCTTAGTGGAGAAGGGTTGATCGCTGTCACAAAGACTATTGGGGAGTGTAGCAAAACAATATATTGTTAATGTTCTTGAACAGAACTTTGGAGGCATTATTCCTTCTCGGGTTCCTTTCTCACTTATATACCATGTTTTTTTGTTACTGTATCTTTTCATGCAATCTCACTTTTTGTAATTGAATCTGACTTGAGTCATTACCTTCTCATGCGAGATTAGTTTGCGAGTTACTGAATAATTAACAGTGGTTGGCCGATTGGTATGCGCTTTAACTTTGACAAATTGTGAACACACCATTTCCAGTATATCTTGTATTATAACATCCTTGTCTTTTGAAGTTTGTAGTTCAGGCTTTGTTTTGAAATAACTCGTCAACTTCCATACAGTGAGTGCTATGTCAGTCTGACTAAGGATTGCAGTAATGCATCAGTTAACTGATTGTAACTTTCCACCCGTACCAAATTGTGATGGACCCAGTAGCAGTCTGGGTGTCAACAGTTTTTTTTTTTGGCAACTCTTCTATAAAACCTTCAACCAAACAGTTTGAAAATGAAATTAAGCGCCCTGAGAATGTCAGTATAGATCACCCCCAACTCTCTGATAAACTTTCGACCAAATAGTGAGAAAAGTAAATTACAGTACCCGTAGAAAAATGGCTAAAGCATCTGGGAGGCACACGGAATGCATCTCAGTGCATTTGACAATTGTTGTGATGCACACCTGGTTAAGTAGTGTTAAATTACAATTGTTGTTCATTGTCATCTTTCCTTGCCTATAGCATTGCAGCATAAAGAAAGTCTAAACAGGTAAATTGCATTGTGTGTGGTTTGCTGATGTGCTGAAGCTGCCGTTGTGCTTTCAGGGTCAACTTATGCAAATGACCATGATGGTTCCACCTTCCTTTACTAAAGAACTGCACTATCTGAACCAGGAGGACCGGCTGCTTCGCTGGTTGGTGGTGAAGCACAGGGATGCGGTGTATGGTCTGGAGTTCATCAACGAGGACGATGGGAGGTACGAGATGGACAGCTTCCGCCGTAAAGCTGCTAGTACTCAAGATGATGATGATGTTGATGAATACGATGACGACGACGGCGATGACGACGAGTACGACGAGTACCAGGCCGAGGAAGAGTAGATTGGTGGGTGTCTCAAGATATCTGCACTTCCAGATGTGTTCCCTTGCAAGCAGTATGTGTTGTCTTCCCAATATTGTTGGCTGGAAAGTAAGTAGGGCAAGAAGTAGAGGAATTTAACTTGGCCGTTTTGCAAAAGAAGCTGGCGCACCTGGAAGCTGATTTCGCATGTTTTTCCCCATGCATGTATGTAAGCTTCCAATAAGGAACCAACCCATGATCTTATTGGTGATAGCATTATCATCACTAGGTAGGATTTATTATGTGGTGCTTATTTGCTTTGTCAGAATGAATCCACTGTGAAAAAGATTTGCAGAACATGGGAAACGATGCATACTCCATGGTACAACCGCATTGGATTGGTTGCAATTTATTCATCAATATAGTAGTTTTGGTTGCAATTTATTCATCAATATAGTAGTCTGTACAGAGGGACGCTGATTTTTGGCTCTGGGGAGCATATGTCCCTAATCATAAATAAAATATAAAAATTCTGAATTTTTTTTGTGTATGTTCATATTAGTGCAGCAAGTGTGCTTGACAATTTTCATGTCATATGGGATAGCAGTGCTTTGTCGGTGAAAAGAAATGAAGTGTAATATTTGGAATTCGATTTTTTTTTCACAGATCAAAATGCTTAAGTTTTTCCCCTGAAAATTTGCATGTACCAATTGGGTGTGACAATGAACACATTTTTTTATATTTGTAAAATCCATTTTTGGTACAGAACTAGAGTGGTACTCCCTCCGTTTTTATTTACTCCCCATATTAGCTCCTAAGTCAAACTTTATATAGTTTGACCAAGCTTATCAAAAACAATTTAAATTTTAACAATAAAAAATATATGCAATATGAAAATTTTATTGAATAATGATTATAACGGATTGACTTGTGGATGTTGATTTTTTTTATAAACTTTCAAAGTTTAGAAAGTTTGACCCGAAACAAATCTAATATGTGAAGTAAATAAAAACGAAGGGAGCATATCACAACGCAATGGGCGGCCAAGGTCGACCGATCGATCAGAAGCGACGTGCCAACCTCAGAGCCACGCCATGATCCACCCTCATTGCCCTCTGAGTCGCCGTCGATGTCCGATAAATCTATTTCCTTCTGTAAAGAAAATACAAGACGCTTACAAGAGGAAGTCGCGGCGGCGACAAATGCAATATTTTTTGCTACCACCGACCCATCATCTTTGGTCGGTCGTCACTGATTACCCATAGGCGATACCTATACATGTCCGGCGGATCGGGAAAAAAAAAAGGAGAAGAAACCATCGAAGTCGTATTTGGCTGGCTTTACACAACCCGAACAAGAAGGCGTACTCCCCGGATTCCGTAACCGCGGGCTGAACGAGGCGCCAGAGCGTATAGCAAAGGCGTCCACACACACCGGGGGGAAGACTCGTCAGACCCGAAACTACCCCGCCGTCTCCGGGCTTCTACTCCACCGCGCCTCGACCTCGACCTCGCCGGCGGCGGAGCCAGATGGCGTCGACGACGTTCCGGCGCTTCGGCGTGGCGGCGGCGGCCGCCGCGTTCATCGCCCTCGCGGCCTTCGGATCCGCCTCCGCGTCCAAGACGGCCTTCGTCAAGTCCACCGTCAAGGCCCACGACGTCGTCATCTTCTCCAAGTCCTACTGCCCGTAAGTCCCCTCTCCCTTCTCTCCCCGCCGCTCGATCCGCGCCGATCCGCTGCCTGCCTGCCTGCGCCGATGAACCGCGACCTTGGATTTGCATGTGGTTGCTGCGTGCGTGGTCTCGCTGATCTGACGGTGGCGCTGTAGGTGTAGGATAGATTCTTGGGCCTTGCTTACTGATTCAGCCCCATGGCCTGGTCAAAATTATTTTTGGTCAAGGAACAGAGATATTAGTTTCTCCTTTGCAGGGTTTGTGTAGTATGGTGAGATTTATCGCTTCGTTTTCTAGTAAAAATCATAACCGGAATCGTCCGAACCGTCGAGCGCAGATCCAAACCTTTGTCTACTTTGATTGAAATTTAGAACACGGGAAACTGAAATTTGAAGTTCTGAACTTGGTCAGAATTGTTTGGATGAGGAGCCAGAGCATAGTCTCTCCTTTTGAGGATCCTACTGTAGTATGCTGGTTTCTTGCTTTCTTTTGTACTAAAACCAGAACCGGAATCGTTTGGACTGTCAGGACGCAGATCCAAGCCTCTATCTGCTATTTTATAGTATGTCATCAGGAGGGGGTTCCATTTTAAAAATGAAACCAGAGTACAGAGTAAACAAAGTTATAAGATCATCGAAACAAAACAGGGGAAATTGAAAGCTGAAGACATGCTCCATTACACCATTATTATATCAAACAAAACCAGACACAGTTTTTTTGTGGCAAACATGATCTCCTCCAAAACTCACAGCAGACCCAGATCATAATCGCCTCCCAGCTTCACAGTGGAGATGTTGACGAACACTACCTTGGTCCTCTTCATAGGCGATTGCGATGGCGAGTTCACTATCCTCAGCGGTGTACTTGGGCTGAGAGTGGGCTACCTTGGTTCCCAGGGTAGCTTGGAGTGACGTGGAGAGGCAGTATCAGTGCCAGGATGGTCCAGAGCATGCCAGAGACTGTTGGAGGATGACAGGTTGGTCATCTCATCTCCAGCTATCACATCACAACCTGTCACCCCACCAACAGCAGGTGCGGTCGATTCACATGATTGGAGATCATCTGTGAGAACGCATTCGCTCTCTCTAGGTGATCCTCTTTGAGCATAATTTGCCACTTTCTTAGAGTAATCATTATCAGCCACCAAACCTGTTTAATATCAGACCATAATGCATTGTTCAAATCAAAATGTGAGGATTTTTAGTTTTCCAAATGCACGACAGAGCACAAGCACAGGCAGAATTAAGTACTGTATGGTTCTTATTGGCAGGCCAATATCTAGCAATCGACAAGTAATCAGCACCTGGAGGTTTCCCAAAGAAAGATGGGAGTAATTCACAAACTCTGTTGGCCACCACACAATCAAGAAAGAGGTGAAAGCTAGTCTCTTGTTCAGAACAGAAAACACAATCTAAAGGCTTGTTTATTTTCCTCTTTTCAATATTGTGCCTAGTCATTAATTTATTATGTGAGAGGAGCCAGAGAAAACCTGCACCCGAGGTGCCAATCTGCCCAATCATACTGCCTGATCAGAGAATATACATTGTCATTGAGTGACAAGCCCATGAAACTTTGTTCTAAATCATACCATGGCTCTATCTGCTTCAAAACCAGAATTTGAACTGTATGAAGATTTAGGCAACAGCTATTTGTTGTTGCCTTGTTCGTACTGAACTGAACAGGGAGATGTTATCTGGCCTTACCTGGTGTTGGTGTTCTAAGTTTTTATTTTCTCAAAAATCTTGATACACTAGATGATGAGAGAAGGTAGCAGTACTTTTCTACACTGCTTGTTTTATCCGAAACAGAAAAGGTTCAGTACGTTCTGCTTTAGTCATTTTAGTGAGCCTCTGGTTTCATGCCATAGATAATGTAGGAGTATCTGGATCTCTACTTTTTATTAGGTTAGCATTTTGAGTTTGTCCGGTACAAGCTGGAGTCTGATTAGCTCACCAGAACTCTTGCAAGTATAATGAAATAAGCTAAACTTAAATGGTTCTGTGAAGTTGAATACTTGAACGTGAACACTTGTGAAGAGCAGATGGCTATGCGGGGTGGCACTGATATGGTCAGATAATATGAAACTGGAAGGCAGTGATGTAGTCAGATGATGTGCATAATGCATTATGATGATGATGTGCATAATGCATTATGATGATGATGCCCATAGTCAGGGGCGGAGCTGTGGCTGGTGCTACCCGGGCTGTAGCATCAGTCCAGCCCATGGCATAAATGAGTATGTATTACCGTATAAGGTGTAAGTGCAGCACCAGCCGCCCCATGGCACCATCACCTGGCCCACTGGAGAGATGATATAGTGATCTGTACATCTCTACGACTCCACGCATGCCTTCGGCTAGCACCAGAGATTTATGACTCGCGCTTCTTCTTGTCTTTCCCCTCTCAAATTTCAAATCTCCATAAACCCAGGCATCAGGCGCCAGGCGGCAGGCCAGCAGCGATTCCCGCTGGCGCTCCAGCGGTACTGATACGATCAACTCCCAACCAGCTGTTCCCCAATTGCCATTCGGCAAAGGCCAACCCTTGTAAATTTAATTTATCCTTGTTTATTCCATCTCGTGAAATCCCGTTACTAGAAAACTAGTGTAGCTTTGGACGGATGCATGCTTAATTCTAATTAGACTGTGTTTTGTCTTTTGTAATTTCATAATTTGCTAGGAATAGGGTGGATAGATAATACCCAAAAGATGCCAGGCACTAGCAAAAGTTTGTAACACAAAGATGCACACACATTGTGCTGTTAAAGAACAGAGCACAGAGTGAATATGGATGAAATCATTGCCGATCTCTGGCTTCAAAAACCAATTGGTGAGTTTGATCTGGAGATTAGAGATTTATGTTAGTGTCAGTGGTAATATGCTCCTACTATGGTGTGTGTTGTTTGATATTTGGTGAATTTTTTTGCCTATCATAACTTAGCCCCACACCTACTCTGTTCCTGGCTCCGGCGCTGCCCATAGTTGCAGAACCCAGCTACTGTCTAATTACCACATTTCAGTGTTTTTGTACTGTCTGAAGAAACAGTATGTTTAAGTACTCAATTTTTGCAGGTATTGTAAAAGGGCGAAAGCTGTGTTTAAGGAGCTTGAACTGAAGAAGGACCCATATGTCGTCGAGCTTGATCAGCGAGGTACATCCATTCTCACTAGTTATCTGTATGTGATCATGCTCTTTGTTTATCTCTCTGTTAAAAGATGTTGCCTTCAATATTATGCTGTTATGTCCCCTATACTCCACAAGTTCGCTCTTAGACCAGAAACACCAACATCCTGAAAATGTCGTAAATCGCTTACAATTCACGGAACTTTTTCAATGAAAAGATTTATTCTGGTTGTGATGCAGAGGATGGTGGGGAAATCCAGGACGCCTTATCCGACATGGTTGGCAGGCGTACTGTTCCTCAGGTTTTCATCCGTGGAAAGCACTTGGGAGGCTCTGATGGTACGTAGTGTTCTGGTACATAGATCAGTAACAACAAGGATTTCTGTGAATTCTTGTTCCATCCTGACTCCTTTCTATTTTCATGGGGAAAATGCAGATACTGTTGATGCATATGAAAGTGGGGAGCTGGCTAAACTTCTGAACATCAGTGTCAAGGACGATCTTTGAATATCAGTTTAGCACAAATATCGTCCTTCTTGTTTTGAGGTTACAAAGGCCTTGCAATGCAACTATGGATTATCATTTTCGCAGAAACTATCACTGGTATTCATGTTAAAGTATAAACTGTTTTAACCATACTTTGTGGCAATCCCTCGGTTGTTATCTCACAATGTGATTGTTTGGCCCTTGCATACTGATTGATTGCATTTCAAGCACAAACCCCAGATCGTTTCTGCATATCATATGCAGCGAATACAGATGTCTCAATTGTACACAGTTTTTTAAGTACGCAGCCTCTCAATTTTCATTGAATAAACAATCAACGCTCAGCATCGTGGCTTTGGATGTAAGAATACCTAAGTTAGTTTACAAATACACGTCGTCTTTAGTCAAGTCCTATCAGGTTTAAACACACTAATTCACCACTTTTGGTATTTGCATATTGCCTGAAAAAAGTTTTTAGCTTCAGTCAAAATTTTCCTGCCTCTAACCTGTTGCTCTCTGCCCCATACTTTGGGCCTTGAACAGCCCACGTTCAAAGGCGATAATCGATCCAATTGACAAACACGGTGGGTTTGTCTCAAAAAGAAAAGAAAAAAACACGGGGGATCAAATAGGCAGAGTCACATAACGTGTGTTCGTTTGTCTAAAAGAAAAATGTAACGTGTTTTTCTTTAATATAGTTCACCATTCATGCCGAATGGTGACGTAACATGTGTTCGTTAGCCTAAAAGATGTAACATATGTTCGTGCGTGCCTATGTGTGTTTCCATGTGTGATGTGTGTGCTGGCTCGCCCGTGCATGTGTGCTTGCTTACGCATGTCCGTGTTAACTCGCGCATGTCCATTTGCACATGCGCATGTGTGTGATTGAGAGAGATGTGGAAGACCACACTATCAATACTAGTCACAAATTCAATTTTGTCTAGAGATGATTTAATCTCCACCATTTTAGTTTTCATATTTTTAGTTTTTGAAGAATAAATAGTCAATTTTTGTTTTTACTCTGTCTTCCCCCCCTCTTTTGTGTGTGTTTCTGAAGTTTTTCCTTTCTGTATGTGTTTTATTTATGTGTCGCTTTCACATTATTATATTTTTTGTTTGAACATCGAGTATTAAACATAAACATGTACATGCAAGTTCTATGCAATATTTGTGTAAATCGTGTTGTTGTTTGAAAGTTACACAACTATATGGTTCTTGCATACTGTGGAACATTGCAAGTTTTATGCATTCTGTGTGCAATTTTTTGTCATTATTTGTTCTCATTTTCCATTTTATTTTTACTTTTAAGCTAATTTTGCCTTTGTTTATATTTTTAGTTTATTGGTGTATTTATTTATTGATGTTTTTCGTTCATTGGATTTTCTCCTATGTTTTGCATGTGAGGACGATTTAATACATTAATCATGTGACACTACTTCACTTTGTGTTAGAAGCTTTAAATAAATTTATTTTCATTATATTTAAAGTTTAGTGACAATGCTCTTCGTGCCGGGCCTTGGGGGGGGGGGGGTGGGGGTGGGGGTGGGGAGGGAGGGATGGTGTTGTGGAGTTCGAAGGAGCATGAGATGACTACAACTCATGGACGTCAGCTGCTGGACTCAAGCTTATCTTGGCCGAGTGAATTACCATGAGATTATAATTTTTTATATCATCAAAACACAACATAAATTCTGCATACATGTGTGGACTATAATATCAGTAATTTAACTCAAATATGGTGACCAGTACATATATTTAGAGCAAGCACGCACCGGCAAATGCCTGCTCACTAGACTACATAACATTTTTGATTCATTCCATCAGCTTAAAGAAACTGACTGAAATACAAATTTCAGGCAACCTATGTATAATTTCTCCCCTAATTCACTTCTCTTTAGGGCTGAGCATATGCTAGGATCATCATAACTCTTGGTTAGGACAAGAAGCTTTCAGGATAAAGGAGCATGAACCATGGATGTCGGATGGTGCTCTGCCACAACGACTCTTTCGACTCTTCGCTACCTATAATTTGAAATAACCCAATAAGCCATTAATGGTGTGAGCCGTGCTCAAAGAAGACATGAATTGACCATGACATTTGGCAAAGCTGTTGCGGCACAAATAGGTTTGAACATAGTGAACCGATTTCTGACACCATCAAAGCTAAACTAGTAATTACTTACCCATAAAAGAGAGATCACTTTGAAATTACTCGTATATATTTTTGAGTTCTCAAGCAGACACCATTATGCATTTATGAATTTGGATTTACAATCATACAATTGCATGCCTTGTTCTAACAAAACGCCGAACGTTGAGAAGATTCCGCAAGACCGCCCACATAATCTAGCTAGGATCCAAAGTTCGAAGTGCAAAGGCCAATTTTGCCGATGAGGTTGGTCGGTGTCTTCACGTCTATGCATCTCCTTGAAGAGGATCGTATACTTGTAGATGTGGCTGTGAAGTGTTCCCATTGTAGTAGAATAGCAGCCCACCCATATATGTAGCTCTCTCAAAGGCACCACATAATCGACGGCTTTCCAACTTGTCGGTATCGTGTATGCTTTGACCCAAATGTTCTTGTTGGAGTCAGTCAAGAGCCATGTATTGATGAGTCAATTACACCATAGGTGCTAGAACTTGGCAGAAATGATCACTTTAGTATCAGAACTTGTGGTATACATGGAAGTGGTTCAAGAACTTGGCTTGACGGTGCAAATATGGTGTTTGTATACGCTTGCTGCATTGACTAGGTCTGCCAGTTTGGCGTGAGGCCCGCTGTCAGCAAGAAGAAGGGGAGGGCAGGGCGTGTGGTCTGTCTTTTTGCAAAAAGCCCCTCGATATTTTTCCCTCACGAAAAAGTTGCTCTAGAGAAATTGTACATAAAAGGAAAACGCTACTCCTAAAATTTGAACTCACGACCTATAGGTTAGCCGTGCGGTTGGCTATCCAACACACTAAGTAAGATTTGACAACACATTAAGATATATAAGCTTTATATACTTTAGGCTGAACAATATAAATTAAGAACTTTAATCCCATAAACAAAATAAAACAAGTTAAATACCCGGGCATACCACCCCAACACAAGAGGTCTCTTGTTTAAAAACTATAATTACAGTATGCATAATTCAAAAAGTTCATGTTATTTTAAATAGAATTCATGTGTTATTTTAAAACGTATTCATACAATTTAAAATACTTATAAATTATAAAAATGTTTATATGATTTAAATAGTACACATCAGAATCTGCAATCCGATGGCACACTAGGATCGTATTTATTTTTCATACATATTTTCATCAGTACCTGGATATATTTTGATGTTATAACACATTATTATAGTTTAAATAATTTTTACAAAATTTAAAAATGCAAAAAAATTTAAAATGTTGAAAATGGTTGCGCTGACTGCAATTCAGTTTAGTCACACAATCACGTTGTGTTATATTCATAAAGTGTAATTTACATCAAAATAAGTTGCCTTATCAGTTGTGGTGCAATGCCCGGGCACTTATTTACCTGATGAGGTTCCTGGTTTAAATGACCGATCATGCACTGATTTTTGGGATTAAATAATGCACAGATCTTTTGTCCGCAAAAAAGTGCACTGATTTTTGGGATTAAAGTTGTTCAGTCGAAATATATAAAGGATATGTATCCTTAAAATTGTTCAGGCAATCCGCAGGTTGCAGTTTCAAACCTCTGCCGGACCATTTTCTTTTCTGTACTTTTTTGTGAGAGAAAAAATATATCAGGGGCTTTTCGCAAAAAAAGGCCACACGCCCAGCCCAACCCTTTCAGCCACTGAAAGTGGGCTCGTCGCCATGCTGAAACGCCAAGTCAGAGCTGTAGGTGTATACAACACCGTATTTGCCCTGTCAAGCCAAGTTCTTAAACCACTTATATGTACACCACAAGTTCTTGCACTAAAGTGACTATTTGTGTCAAGTTCTAGCACCAATGGTGTAATTGACTTTATATTGATCATAACAAGCGACACTATTTGAGCCATGCACAAGGCGGCGTTGAGCTCGGCTATGCTTCTGGTGTTCTGGTCCCTGATGGCTCCTTGTGGTCCATGGATCACCTTCCATTCTTCACTCTCAAGATCAAAGCAGAGCACATAGTTCTCATCATGGGACAAGAAGTGCGAGGCGCTATTAACCGTGACGCCGTGTGACGCCCTCGATTCAATCGTACACTAATCATACACGCAAACGTGTACGATCAAGATCAGGGACTCACGGGAAGATATCACAACACAACTCTAAAATAAAAATAAGTCATACAAGCATCATAATACAAGCCAGGGGCCTCGAGGGCTCGAATACAAGTGCTCGATCATAGACGAGTCAGCGGAAGCAGCAATATCTGAGTACAGACATAAGTTAAACAAGTTTGCTTTAAGAAGGTTAGCACAAACTGGGATACAGATCGAAAGAGGAGCAGGCCTCCGCTCAGGATCCTCCTAAACTACTCCCAGTCGCCGCCGCCGGCTGCTGCGTAGTAGTAGGCACCTCCGTGTAGTAGTCGCCATCGAGGGTGGCGTCGGGCTCCTGGCTCCATCGTCTGTTGCAGCAATCGAGTATAGATAGGGGAAAAGGGGAAACAATGCAACCGTGAGTACTCATCCAAAGTACTGCAAGCAAGGAGCTACACTACATATGCATAGATATATGTGTAAAGGGCCATATCGATGGACTGAACTGCAGAATGCCGAATAAGAGGGGATAGCTAGTCTTATCGAAGACTACGCTTCAGTCACCGTCTTACAACAGTAGAAGAGGGCGATCAAGTCCTCCAAGTAACATCACATAGCAATAATCCTACCCGCGATCCCTCCTCATATCCACGAGAGAGCGACCACCGGTTGTATCCGCACTTGGAAGGGTGTGTTTTAATAAGTATCCGGTTCGGTTGTCATAAGGTCAAGGTACAACTCCAAGTCGTCCTGTTACCGAAGATCACGGCTATTCAATAGATTAACTTCCTGCAGGGTGCACCATCTTACCCAAAGACGCTTGATCCCATTTGGCGGACACACTTTCTGGGTCATGCCCGCCGCGGAAGATCAACACGCCGCAGCCCCACCTAGGCACAACAGAGAGGCCAAGACGCCGGTCTAAACCTAAGCGCCGCAGTGCGGGCCCATCGCCCATAGCACACCCGCACGTTCAGGGCGGCGACGATATCGGGTCCGGTGAGGAAGAGGCCGTGGCACGGCGAGGGAGAGGGGGGTTCGTCGCCGGCAGTGGCTCGCCCAGCATGTAGGGTCGCCGGGCGCGCGGGCTCGAGCACGAGCAGAGGCGCGCGGCGGCAGCATGGATCGAGCCCCGATCCATACGGGATCGAGCGGAGGAGGGGCGGGGAGGTGGTCGGCGAGGAGGTCGAGGACGGCCGGCGACGGGTCGATCCGTCTGGCGGGGTCGTCGGGCGGGGCGATCCGTCTGGCGGGTCGGCGGGGCGGGCGGGTCGCGAAGCGGCACAGGCGACGACCATGAGGTCGGCCCGATCCGATCTGGATCGGGAGAGGAGAGACGAGGAGTGTGGGGAGGGGGTTGGTCGACGGGTCGGCGCAGCTTGCCCGATCTGGATCGAGGCCTCGGGTGGGGGAAGAGAGCGAGGGAGTGGGAGAGCGATGGGGTCGTCGCCCTCTCCGTGTGCTACTGGAGGGAGGTGGGATCGGGAAGTGGGGTGGGGCTCTAGGGTTTCGAGGAGTGGGGGGATAAGGAGGCCGGCTGGGCCTGGTGGGCGGTGATCGTGGCGTGGCCAGTGGGCCGTTCGCCCAGCGTGGAGTGGGGGTTGTTTCCTTTTTTATTTTCTATTTTACCTTAAGTCCCCTTTTATTACAGTTTTATAAAAATAAACACTAGCACCTAAATTTGTATTTATAAATATACTACTGCCACCTTAATTCTCAATCGAAAATAAAATAGTTTAATATTTTATAAGAATTCAATAGGCATGTATTTAATTGTTTTTACTACTGTTTTAATTATCTTAGAGCCTTTAAACACTTTATCAAAGTTTGGTTTCTCCACCATAATTACCTATGCATTATTTAGTTCACTCCGAACATTTCAGTTTTAAAGTTTGGAAACTTTTGTTGTTTATCTATTTTTTAAATTTGAATTTGAATCGGGTTCGAATCAACGTGAGTTTAATTACAGTAACGGAGGTGACGTGGCACCCTTAGCTTGGGATTACTGTAGTCTAATTATCCGGGCGCCACACGCCGGATCTAGAATCATAGTGAAGAGAGACCATCATTGGGCACGGTTGCGTCTGCCTCCAATCGGTGTCGTCTCCTACGGTGAGTACCTCGCAAGTTGGTGTTTTCCTATGGATACCGAGGCAGAGGACCTTGTACACGCCGGATTGGGCGGTGCGTCCAAAGCCTAAGCACGTGTAGCATGTGTGGCGTTCTTCCACAGCCGGTTTCAGTAAATTTGTGGGAGTCACCTCGGTGGTTAGGTCCAGGATCTGGTGTTGGTGCCGGAGCCTCTCCCCTGAACCCTAGCTGGCCCTAGCTCTACCCCTATCTCTCTGCGCACGAACGACAGAAGAAGGAGGAAGACGATGATCGGAGGAGACAGTGGACACAAGGGTTTTGCCGGCGCACGTACGCCTTCTCCTTTCCTCGAGCACGAACTCGACCGTGTCAACAAGTTACAGGGAGGATCCAGGGTTTTATACCCGCGAGCACCGGCCTGCACGGCCTTGCCCTGCACCCACTCGCTCACCCACTCCCCCATGTCCCGCGCGCTCTGGCCGCGCCCGCGCATCGCGCCCGAACGCGATCGCCACGGCCACCCCGCGCGCCCGACGCGGTCTACTCCCCGCGCTACTCGCCTACACGCAACAACCCGTGCGCTCGTACGCAACGGACACACACACACACACGCACCTGGTCACGCACGCACGCAACCTAGACCGCTCTGGCTCGAGCCCGACGCGTTCACCGCGTGTACGCAGACACGCACCCAGTGGCGGAGCATTGTGGGGACAATTCCGGGCCTTGGCCCCCCTTCCAACAGGAAAATTTGCCAAATACAGTTGTTTATCTCTAATGGCTGTACTAATCCTCCGGCATCTCTGATCACCCTAGCCTTCTCTATGTCATATACACTTATTTGACCCCTCCTAATATTTGATTCACGCTCCGCCACTGCATGCACCTGCTCGGGCTCGCCACGGCTTATTGCCAACACACTCCTCCTAAGCCGTGGCCTAGAGGAGACCGTTGTCCTCTATGTCGGCGTTCACCAGCATCGCCTGCTCCGCCGCCGGCGCCCTCCGCAGCTCCGGTCAGTCCCGCTTGAAATGGCCGCGTGCGCCGCACTTGTAGCAACGGCCACGCCTGTTGCCGCCGTCCCGCATCGGCACGCTGCGCACGTTGTCGTCGTCGTCATCCCGAGCTCCGCCCTGACGCCGCTCCTGCGCCCGCCACTGCGCTGCAGTGTACAGGAGCTGGCCGTCCGGGCGCTCACCGCCGCTCTGCCCGCGGCGTCGCACATGCTCGTCAAATGCGCGCAGCCGCCCGAGCGCCTCGTCGTACGTGAGCTCCTCTGGCACGCAAAATTGCTCGATGCCGGCGACGACGGGGAAGAGGCGGTCCGTGACAGTGTCCAGGAGCTTCTTCACCAGCTCCATGTCCCCCAGCGTCTCCCCCAGCCCTGCGAACCGCGCCGCCATGCCTGCAAGCCTTCCGGCGTACGTGTCCAGCAGCTCGCCCTCTTCCATCTTCATCCGGTCCAGCTCGCCGCGCAGCGTCGCCCTCCTCGCCGCGCGCACCCGCTCGGCACCGACGAACCGCACCGACAGGGAGTCCCATACCTCCCTGGCAGTGGGCTTCATTGCCACTGAGAGCAACACGTCCTCCGGCAGCCCCTGCAAGATGAGTGCCCTCGCCGTCTTGCGCTTCTTGTTGTTCACCAGCGAGTCGCCCGGCGCCACCGCTTCCCACAATGTGTGGCCATCAAGTATGGCCTGCGCCTTGATCGCCCACACAGTGTAGCCGTCCGGTGAGAGCATCGGCATCCCCATGGACACCGATCCGCCCGTGCCGCCGCCGTGTGGAACTAGCGCCATCGCCGCCGGCGAGCTCCCTCGACCTGTCGCTCTGATACCAAATGTTGGTGCCGGAGCCTCTCCCCTGAACCCTAGCTAGCCCTAGCTCTACCTCTCTCTCTCTTTGCACACGAACGACAGAAGAAGGAGGAACAAGATGATCGGAGGAGACAGTGGACACAAGGGTTTTGCCAGCGCACGTACGCCTTCTCCTTTCCTCGAGCACGAACTCGAATGTGTCAACAAGTTACAGGGAGGATCCAGGGTTTTATACCCACGAGCACCGGCCTGCATGGCCTTGCCCTGCACCCACTCGCTCACCCGTTCTCCCACGTCCCGCGCGCTCTGGCCGCGCCCACGCATCGCGCCCGAACGCGATCGCCACGGCCACCCCGCGCGACGCGGTCTACTCCCCGCGCTACTCATCTACACGCAACGGCCCGTGCACTCGTACGCAACGGACACACACACACACACACACACACACACACACACACACACACACACACACACACACACACACTGGTCACGCACGCACGCGACCTAGACCGCTCTGGCTCGAGCCCGACTCGTTCACCGCGTGTACGCAGACACGCACCTGCTCGGGCTCGCCACGGCTTATTGCCAACATCTGGATGCCAGAGTTGTTGCAGCCCAAGGTGATGCAGGCAAGACCATCGAGGCTGGCGCGGAACGTCCATTGCCCAGCTAAGCTCACCATCACGACTGTGCCCTCCGTGTCCATCAGCTGTAGGCACCTAGCGTGCCATTTGTTGGTCATGGCGACAAGAAGCAGTTCCGGTTCCGCCCGGGACCTGTGCGCGGCGACGAAGGCTGGGTCGGAGATGAGGTCGTGCCACTTCCTGGACAAGCAGCAGCATCGGTGCAGGCACGTGGGTGGCAGTCAGCTGAGGATCTTGAAGATGACGTCCGTTAGCGGCGAGGCATGGGCGGCGGCCATGGTCGTCGCAACCTCGGCGGCGGAGCCGAGATCAAGGCCTTGCCGTTTCGGCACCGGTGGTGGAAGTGGTAGCGGCGGTGACGCCATGGTAGCCCCCGACTTGACCGGGAATCGATCAATCCGGCCGCCTAGAGACCTTATCGATCTACTGCCTTTGAGGTACGTACCTCAAGATGGCAACAGGGATGAAGCCCATCTGGCTTTGCCTTTCCAAACCCATCCCCACGAGAAAATTGTAAACTCGTCCCTGTCCTCATCACCGTGAGCGGGGCTAGTTTTTCGCCCGTCCCCTAAACCCATCGGGTTTTCTAAACCCATGCGGAACCCATGGGGAAATCGACATATATAAGGTGTTGGGGATATAAAAATTTGTGTAAGCCACCCAGGAGGGGCCGGGTTACGTAAAGAGGTTACCAAACAGAAGCCCAAGTCCAAGCATGAAGATGGCGTCTCAACAAGGGGCCTAAGGCCCACAGGCGACTTAAGGCCCGTTGTAGTAAACCACCATAATGGCATGACTTGTATCATAAGGTAGAATTGACTAGTCACCGAGCCGGACACTGTTTATGAGCCGGCCGGGACTCTGTAAGCCGCAGGGCGTCAACCCGTGTATATAAGGGGACGACCTGCGGGCGGCTTAGGGCCAGAAACAACCAATCGAGAACCGGGCATAGCGTATCTCGCTCCCTGGTCATCGAAACCTCAAGCAATACCAACCCAACTAGACGTAGGCTTACCTTCACCGTAAGGAGCCGAACTAGTATAAACCCTCTCGTGTCCTTTGTCCCGATTAACCCCTTTAAGCTTCCTAGTGGCGACGGCTCCACGATTAAGTCCTTGCAAGAGGATATCTGCCGTGACAATTCCACGACAGTTGGCGCCCACCGTGGGGCCAGTGCACGGTGGATTTGAGTTCTTGAAGGGTAGCTTCGAAGGGCTCAAGGGATACGCAGTGGGCCGGATAACCAAGAGTCGTCGCGGCAAGATCTACATCGACAAAGAAGGCTGGGGTCCCGAGGCCGACTCAATTGAGTACGGGTACCGGGTCCCTTTGGCGGAATTCACGTCTTCATCGGCCGGATTGGTGAGCCGGGCCCAGAGCCGGACAGCTGCACCGACCTCATTGAGACGGCTCAGCATGCGAGACCCGCCCAGATTCAGCCTGCCATGAAGCGTGCCTTTGTGGGCTGTGTTCATGGAGAGGCACTTTCTGAAGGATCTAAAGATGGCGAAGAGACGACCGTCCCATCAGATGATGATTCATCCTCCGGTTCAACAGATTCTCTGTATTAGGTCCAAGAAGGCATGCTAGGGGGCTGTTCCGACGACTCTAGCCTTCCAGATTGCTATGAGCCGCCAAGCTGGGCAGGAGTCTTCATGGCTGGTACCCAACCCTGCCAAAACTCGACGGCTGCAACAGCAATAATTTCTGGGTCAGGAGCGGCCGGGGCAGGAGCCCCCGCGCGCCCGCCGGCTCAGGTATTGATAGATCTTATGGACAAGTTGACGGCCCTGTTAACCTCCACAGTTATTCCTGCAAATCCAGATGAACATAACGCGGAGGTGGCAAAGGTGCGTGAGGATATAGCCCTGGCCAAGGAGGCCTTGGCGGCTGAGGACACCAGGCTAGCTACAGAGCGGGCGGCTTTGGATGCACGAGCGTAGCGACTCCAGTCAGAGGCTTTCCAGCTTAACATGAGTCTGAATGTATCCAGTGAGGTGATGAGAAGGAGACATCAGAAGACCCAGTCCCGTCTGCCTCCGGTTTACGATCCTCGGAATCTTTTCACGACAACCGGAGCTAGTCCTAGCAATCCGCCCGAAGCCAATCAATTTATGACACCCGGAGCAGGAGGGCCGGTTCAGCCTCGAGAGACGGCACCTCTTCACAGGAGCATGGCCCCGCCCCGATACATACCGACACCTCCGGCCACTACGCAACCCCATGGAGAACGATAGCAGCATCGGCGCGTCTGGCGGCTCTTCCAAAGGATGGTGATGACCCGACGGCGGTGGAAACCCGGAGGGTTAGGGATCTTCTTGACGGCCTTGGCACAACAAGAGACCTATTCTACAAGCAGGACAGATTCATTCCACTCCTCAGCCTTGGATAGCACCTCGTCCAAACCGAGTCCGAAGTTCTGGCGAGCACATGGAGTCGAAGCTTTGTCAAGCAATGCCCAGCTGTCGCAACCAACCCGGCGGCTATAACCCGGTGCAGGATCGATTGCGTCAGGAGGATGAACGGGCGGCTCAATTAGCGGCTCAGCAGACGGCATATGATGGTCTCCCAGAGTATCCCATGACTCCTGTTGGAGCAGGGGTGGCCACTAGAAGCGGTGGTGTCCCTTGTCTGGTACCGGCTCTGCGAGATGTGCGTCTACCTAAGGATTTCAAGGGTCCTCGAAAGGTGCCGAATTACACAGCCGACTTACAACCGGGGGCATGGATTGAAAGCTACGAGATGGCCATGGAGTTACTGGAAGTCAGCGACGCGGCAATGGCTAAGTATTTCACCATGATGTTAGATGGAACGGCCCGGACTTGGTTGAAAAGTTTGCCTCCTAATTCCATCAGTTCATGGGCCGAGTTAAAGGCCCGGTTTATCCAAAACTTTAAAGATACTTGCAAGCAATCTATGTCCATTGTGGACTTGACCAACTGTAAGCAGGAGGAGGGTGAGTCCACAACCCATTGGGTGCACCGGGTCAAGGAAATAATACATTCATCTGATAAGATGGATGCCGGCTCTGCGGTGCTTATGCTCCATCAGAATTGTCGTTTTGTGCCACTGAAGCAGAAGCTGGGGCGCCTTAAGCGTGATTGCAATGACATGAGTACGCTGATGGCGGCTTTGGTTAAATATGTCGATTCTGATACTACTGATGATCCCGTGTCTGAGGAGGAAAAGACAGGGAAGGGAAAGAAGAACGGTAACGGAAAGGGTCAGCAGCAACAGCCGGTAAGTCAAGGTGGCAACAAGCGTAAGCCGGACGGTAACCCGGCGTTTGTGGCCAATGCTAATGCCCAGGGTAAAAACAAGAAACGTAAGGGGAGAGGGCCTCCTCGATCTGGTGGCTCAGGTCCATCTCTTGAGCAGCTTCTGAATGAGCCTTGTCCAAGACACGGTACTCAAGAAAATCCTGCCACCCACTTATGGAAGGACTGCGCGGTCATGAAGGCTTTCAAGAATTCAAACATGTTTGATGGCAATCACGGATCAAAGGCGGTTCAGAGCAGGTGGTTTCCATGGCCTGTGGCGCTCAAGTTTTGGTTTTCAAGGTGGTCAAGGTGGCTATAATCAGCAGCAGCCCGCCAAGGAGGACAAAGCAGCAGCGAGCGATCAAAGTTATCGAGCCATCCAAAACAGCTAAACGGTGGGCAATACCATGTGTTTACCACTAACTTGTGTAAACGTGACCAGAAGGTTCATAAAAGGGCGGTGAATTCGGTTGAACCGGCGGTTCCCCGTTATCTGAGGTGGTCAGAGCAGCCTATCATTTGGAGTAGGGAAGATCACCCTCTCCGGGTTGATAACCCGGGTCAGTTGGCCTTGGTGGTGGCCCCTCAGGTTGGTGGATATAAATTCACTAAGGTGCTCATGGACGGCGGAAGCAGCATCAATATTCTCTATTATGAGACCTTTCGCCGTATGGGGCTGACTGATAAAGACTTGAGGACGTCTAACACTGTTTTTCATGGGGTGGTACCTGGTAAGTCAGCATATCCCGTTGGAAAGATCGAATGGAAGTGGCTTTTGGAGATGAATATGATTCGTGGCTGAGAAGTGACCTTTGAGGTAGTCAAGATCAGAGCCCATATCACGCTCTGTTTGGACGGCCGGCTTATGCCAAGTTTATGGCACGGCCGTGTTATGTTTATCTGCAGCTCAAGATGCCGGGTTACAAGGGCACCATCCTTTGTGCATGGGAGTCGAAAGGTGGCCTTGGAGTGCGAAGAAGGCGATGCGGCTTATGCCGAATTCGTTTGTGCCGAAGAGGAGCTGAAGTTTTATCAAACTAATGTTGACCCGGCAGATATGACCTCTTTGAAGAAACCGACCACAGAGCAAGACTCGGCGTTGAAATTTAAGTCGGCCGCCGAGACAAAATTGGTTGACTTCACCTCGGCGACTCTTCCAAGTAGTTCAAGATCGCACCAATTTGATCCCAAATAGGAAAGCGCGCCATCGAGTTCATCCGTGAGAATCGGGACATCTTTGCATGGAAACGCTCGACATGCCGGTGTCCCGAGAGAACTCACGAGCACACTCTTAATATTGATCCAAAGTATAAGCCGGTCGACAGTTTCTCCGGCGATTCAATGAGGAAAGGCGAAAGGATATAGGGGAGGAGGTCGCTCGGCTCTTAGTGGCCGGGTTCATCGTGGAAGTTTTTCACCCGGAGTGGTTGGCTAACCCGGTGCTTGTGCTCAAGAAGAACGGCACCTGGCGGATGTGTGTGGACTACACAGACTTAAATAAGGCTTGTCCGGCTGATCCCTTTGCTTTACCCCGCAAATCATCGATGCCACAGCAGGTTGCGAACGTTTGAGTTTTTTGGATGCTTACTCTGGTTATCATCAGATCAAGATGGCAGTTAAGGACCAGGAGAAGACGGCTTTCATTACTCCATTTGGAGCCTTCTGCTATGTGTCTATGCCATTTGGGCTCAAGAGTGCCCAGGCGACTTATCAGCGGTGTGTGCAGAATTGTCTCCACAATCAGATTGGGCGCAATGTTCATGCTTATGTGGATGACATTGTGGTGAAGTCCAGAGAGAAGGAAACCTTGATCTCCGATTTAAAGGAAACCTTTGACAATCTCCGGGTTTACAAGATGATGCTTAACCCGGACAAGTGTGTATTTGGTGTACCTGCAGGCAAACTTTTGGGATTCCTTGTCTCAAACAGGGGCATTGAAGCTAACCCGGAGAAGATCAAGGCGATTATCTCTCTGGCTAAACCGGCGTGCATCAATGATGTTCAGCGGCTGGCGGGTCGCGTTTGTTGCTTTAAGCCGATTCATAAGCCGGTTAGGGGAGAAGGCTCTACCGCTGTATCAGATGATGAAGAAAACAGACACCTTTGTCTGGAGTGAGGCTGCTGATGCTGCCTTTGAAGATTTAAAGAGACAGTTGGCTGAGCCGCCGGTTCTCGCAGCTCCGACTGATAAAGAGCCATTGCTATTGTATGTTGCGGCTAACTCTCGTGCTGTTAGTGTGGCCATTGTGGTGGAGCATAAGGAGTCTGGCAAGGAGCATCCGGTTCAGCGGCCGGTTTATTACATCAGTGAGGTGCTCATAGAATCCAAGCAAAGGTATCCGCATTGGCAGAAACTGGTTTATGGGGTGTTCATGGCGAGCCGGAAGCTAAAGCAGTACTTCCTGGGTCATCCTATAACTGTGGTAAGTTCATAGAACAGGGAAGCCACAGGACGAGTTGCCAAGTGGGCCATCGAGCTTGGGCCTCACGGTTTGAAGTATATGCCGCGCACAAATATCAAGTCTCAAGCCCTAGTGGACTTTATTAATGATTGGACAGAGTTGCAGGCACCAGAGGAGAAGCCGGATAACACATATTGGACTATTCACTTCGATGGGTCCAGACAGTTGTAAGGCTCGGGGGCTGGAGTTGTTTTAACTTCCCCTCGAGGTGACAAATTTTGTTATGTGCTCCGGCTTATTTTTCCCTGTACTAACAATGCAGCTGAATATGAGGCCTTACTCCATGGCCTCCGGATGGCCAAGGAGATGAAGTTAAGCCGGGTAAGATGCTTGGGCGATTCAGACCTCGTTGCTCAACAGTGTCGTGCGTGGGATTCTAAGGATCCCCTTATGGCGGCTTATCGTCGTGAAGTTGATGCGGTGGCTGGGCACTTCAAGGGTTATCAAGTAGAGCACATTGATCGAAGGAAGAACGAGGCGGCTGATGCTTTAAGCCGGCTGGGGTCTCAGTGTAAGCCGGTGCCGCCTAATACTTTCCTTGACGTTTTGCATAACCCTTCTGTCAGAGTGCCTACAGAGGAAGAGCTTGCAGTGCCAAACCCGGAGGCGCAGCTGGTGGTAGCTCTCCATGCCATCCCGGACTGGACGGTCCCATACTTAGCCTATATGACCCGGGGAGAGTTGCCTGAGGATGAGACCTTGGCAAGACAAATCGTCAGGCGGTCCAAATCCATGACGATTGTTCATGGCGAGTTGCATCACCGCATCGTCACTGGGGCGTTTCAGCGTTGTGTGTCACCTACGGAGGGACAGGAGATACTTCGTGAGATTCATGAAGGTGATTGCGGTCATCATGTCGGTTTAAAGTCTCTGGTAGCCAAGGCTTTTCGTCATGGTTTTTATTGGCTGACGGCTCATGCTGATGCGGAGGATCCGTCAAGAAATGTGACGGATGTCAAAATTCTCACGACGAGCTCATGTGCGGCTCAAGAATTGAGGATGATTCCAATTACTTGGCCGTTTGCAGTCTGGGGGCTTGATATGGTTGGACCTTTCGAAAGGTCTAAAGATAAGAAGACACACCTGTTGGTGGCAGTGGATAAATTCACCAAGTGGGTTGAAGTAGAGCCGGTCAGTAAGTGTGATGCAGCCACGGCGGTTCAGTTCATCAAAAAGGTGATCTTTTGTTTTGGTTTTCCGCACAATATTATAACTGATAATGTCACTAATCTCTCCAAGGGTGCCATGAAGAGTTCTGTCAACAAGAGCACATCTGGCTTGATGTTTCGGCTGTTGCTCACCCCCAGTCTAATGGTCAGGCAGAAAGAGCTAATCAAGAGATCTTGAAAGGTATCAAACCCCGACTTTTAGTTCCCTTACAGCAAACTCCGGGTTGTTGGGTGGAGGAGTTACCCTCTGTGCTATGGAGCATCAACACAACGCCTAACAGGTCTACTGGTTATACACCTTTCTTCATGGTGTACGGAGGCGAGGCGGTTCTGCCAAGTGACATCCGGCATGACTCACCACGGGTGGCGGCTTACGTTGAGGCTGATAATGAAAAAGCTCGTCAGGATGCACTTGACTTGTTGGATGAAGAGCGAGACTTGGCAATAGCCCGCTCAGTGATTTACCAGCAAGACCTGCACCGTTATCACAGCCGCCGGGTTAGAAGCAGAACTTTCCAGGAAGGCGATTTAGTTCTCCGGCTCATCCAGGATCAATCTGATATGCACAAGCTATCCCCTCCTTGGGAAGGACCTTTCGTGGTCAGCAAGAATCTCAACAACGGGTCATATTACCTCATCGATGTTCGAGAGCACAAAGACTCAAGTAAGTCGGAGGAGGAGACCCGCCGGCCGTGGAACATAGCGCATCTCCGGCCCTACTATACTTAAGCCACCGGCTTTCAGAGTATATTTATTTTTCTTTATTAGCAATGTATATATTATATAAAGCAATAAAGCAGGACCTCTTTCCTTTCCATCCTACAAGGTTTATGTGTCTTCTTTACCAGGTGATGGAAACGACTAACAGGGAACGGATCATATCTGAATCCGTTTTTCCCTTTGGTCCGGCTTATGATCATATCTGAATCAAGCCAAGGTCACTTGGGGGCTTCCTGTTCAAACATAGGTCGTATTCGAACCAAAGAGAACATAGCTGTCGATACCCACTTGATCGGCATACTGCCAAACCCACTTGGGGGCTTCTTGATCATATTTGAATCATAGCTTAACCCCTTTGGGTCCGACGTGGATCGATTCAATCAACGCCATTAAACAACTCTCATGGTCACTTGGGGGCTTCTGTTCAAACATAGGTCGTATTCGAACCAAAGGGAACATAGCTGTCGATACCCACTTGATCGGCATCGCCAAAGCCATTGGGGGCTATATGATCGTATCCGAATCTTAGCTTAACCCCTCTGGAACGGTTCTACTGATCGTATTTGAATCAGAGGCCTTTGAAAATCAGGTTTACTTTATTCTATAAGAGTAAATAATATTAAGGGCCAGGTAAACATTATATGTGCCAATTTTCAGAAGTTAAGTATAACTGTCTGCTTTTTTGGGATCAAGTAAGCCGGTAAGGTACGCCTTAAACCGGCTGATACTTATGATGTTTTGGTTTTTACTCCGGATTAACGCTATCTTACATGACCCCGGATGTGGTGAGATGCCAAAGCAAGTTTTTGTTTTATACACAGGGTAAAGCAAAAAGCTTTTGGATGATTCAAGCAAGCCGGCAGTACACATTGATAGCGGTTTAAGACATTGTTAAGCACCGCAAAACATGCGGGAAGGCATGACAGAGTTAAGAAGTTTTTCTACCCTATTACAAGACTCCTCGAGTCTGAATAATGAAGTATTGTTTTTTCAAAAGATTTAAGTGCCAGGCGGATTACTCCTTTGGTGGACTTGACGACTCCGGGTTATCCTTCTCCGCCTCTTCGTCTGCTGCTTTGTCCTGGAAGGTTGACGAGGTCCAGTCAATGCCGCTTAAGGCTTCAAATTCAGCTTCATCATCTATTAAACTGGCCGGGTCAACTTCAGGAGCAAAGGTATGCTTACGAGTTGGAGGGATCAGGCTGACATCATCATAATGAGGAGTTGGAATCCTCCGGTTGTCATGGTCGTAACCCGGCTGGTACTTTGTAAGATCAATATCGTTGCCGGCGATGGTGGCTGAGGATGTACGACTCTCACACAGGTGGTGAAGTCGATTGACTGAATGCAGAGCCGCCCTCCTTTAAGCTGGGGTATCCAAGAGCAACATCGCTTAAGTCTAGCTCTGGAGCCAATGCTTTAGCCTGGCTTAAAGCGGCTATGGCCCCGGCTCTACCAGATGCTCGCCTTAACTCCTGAATCCGTTGAGGTAACACGGCAAGCCGCTTGAGTACATCCTGCAGGAGATAAGGAGTATCATTTGATAAAGCCACAACGGCCAAAGCACGCCAGACCCGTGTCTGATTGTTCCACTAGAGTGTACACCGCCTTAAGCTTGATCAGCATGTTCTGCTTCAGGTTGGTACTCCTGGGACCTGCGTTCATGCATATAACATTAAGCCGGAGATCATATCTGAAACAGTCATCAAATGAATCATGATCACATAGTCACTTACCAAAAATTGCTGAGACCATTTGGGATCTCTGGTTTTATAAGCCGGACAATTCGGCAGTTGCTTCAGCAAGAGCTGCTTCTGCTGTTTCGGCCCGGGTCACAAGTGAAGATTTTTCATCCGCCCAGGCCTGCTTCTCCGTGTCAAAATCCTTCTTCAACTTTTCCTGCTCAGAGATGCTGAAGGTGAATTTGGAGTCGGCTTTTTGAATCTCAAGCTCTTGGGCCGCCAAATTGGTCTTCAGATCAGCAATCTGCAATTCAAATTGATGGTGGAGACCGCAACACGCCGGGTTATGGTAAGGTTATGGTAGTATTATTAAAGTCTCAAGCGCTTTACAAGTAAAGACCCTTGACACTTGGGGGCTAATGTATGCTGAAGAAAATTTTACTTTATAATGTCGATTATGTATATTAAAGTCTCAAGTACTTTACAAGTAAAATACTTGACACTTGGGGCTAATGTGTATCGCTTCTTTAAAAAAGTTGCTATATTACAGCCGGGTTCAATATGCATTCTTGTAAACCGGATGAGCTAACGGTAAGCGGTATCTAAGTCTCGACATATTTACATATAGGCGAGACTTGGGGGCTGGTACAAGAAGTAAGACTCGTGGAGAAATGATATAAGTTATACCTCAGATTTATGTCAGATCTGTTTCACCATGTCAATTTCTGTGTCGCGGCTGTTATGCACTTGACTCAGATAGCCTGAGACTATATCGCCAATGCTTAAATGGGCATAATCAGCGATGTCCTCTTTGGTCTTCCGGCTTTTGACAAGTTCTTCCTTGGCGGTGCACCTGGCAAGGACAGTAGGCCGCCCCGGCTCAATATACTGGCTTTTCAAGTATTCAACTTCCGGTTCAGCCGTCCGGACCGGGCTAGGAATTTCCGGATTATCGGAGTTATCAACAGTGTTTTCTTGAGGCGGGTCGGAAGATGGTGTCGGAATTTCATGGGCCGGCTCAGGAGGAAGCTGATGAGTCGAAGCATCAGGGGCAGTGGTTCCGGGTTCCGGCTCCGTTGATGCCGGGTCTTCAATCGGCTTATTCTTCTTGGCTTCTCATCGGGCTTCGCCGCACTGCGTGAATAAAACAAAGGGATGAGTATAAAATATGAGTAAGGCAAAGCATGAGGATAACAAAGGTATGTTACCCAAAGGCAGTCTTGAAAGCCGGCATGTTGGATTGCATAGACTCGCCAGAAGAAGGAGAGGTATCCTGATAATTGAGTCGATGAATTGAGAGGTCGATGAATTAAACCCGCCAAAGGATAAACAGAACACAAAGCGGAGATGACCTCAGTTCGACGCTTCTCGCCACGTCGTAAGTTTAAGAAAGCTCTACATCCTTGCTTGTCCGGTTTGCCTCCGGTTCTCAAGCTGTTGTTGCTTCAAAAGAAATTGAGGATCTTGATAAGCTAAGGGATGTGAAAATCTTACTTTCTGGGTCACCCGCCGGGTTTTGTGCTTTGGCAAAGGCTCTGAGTCGGAGGAAATTATAGTTACCTCTTCGCCATGAGCTTGGCTCTTTCCAGTGTCTTCCTGAAAGGCGGAAATATCAATAAAACAGTAACAAAGGAGTTAAACAGAATAAGAGATTACCTCTTCCTCATCTGAAGAAGAGTCATCCAGTTTGAGTAATTCAGAGGCGCTGGGTTTCTTCTTTTTTGAAGTCCCTGTCTTGGTGTTTTTCCTTTCATTTTTCTTGGCTGCTCTGGCTTGTTGGGCGGCCTCATGGTCATATTTGACTTTTCAGAAGTCATCACTAGCCTGTGGGAAAGATAAGGGATTATAAGTACAAGGAGGTAAACATATTAAGGAATACTTATTAAGATTGGTAACTTATCGCATGAGCCGGGTTCTTTTTGCGTAGGAAGTAACCGAAGGTGTTGTTGATAATGATACCCTCCTTCAAGAAGGATCGGGTGGTAGCATCTCGCTACGTCATCCGGTAAGTCGTCGAACTGTGGTGCATTGGGTCACTCTGTTCTCAGATAGGTGCACATTAAGCCGAGCGGCGAGTTAATGGGAGTATACGCCAAGTGACCTGCACCTGCACCAAGTCAATGCCGCTTAAACCGTTTCCCGTAAGAGCTTTAATATTCTTGATGGTGGGGTTGAGTGGCAGACGTTCAACAGCGGTCAGTTTATCTGCCAGCAGATGGTTGGATTCAAGGCGCAGGGCGCGCAAGCCGGGCAGAGGCGGCTCATCGGCTGGAGAAGTATCTTGACAATAGAACCATGACTGGTTCCAATATTTGGGGTGACTCGGCAGCTCGGCATAAGGAAACAGACAGTCTCCCCGTCGCTGGATTGAGATACCGCCAAGTTCAAGACTCGGCCCATTGGCACGCTCATTCTGCCGGTTCAAGTAAAACAGCTCTCTGAATAAGAGCAGGCTTGGCTCCTCTCCTAGATACACCTCACAGAATACTTGGAAGTTGCAAAGATTGGACACGGAATTGGGTCCAATGTCTTGAGGTCTAAGGTCAAAGAAATTTAAAACTTCTCTGAATAACTTTGAGCCGGGAGGGGCAAATCCTCGGCTCATGTGATCCGTGAAAACTATTACCTCCCCTTCTTTGGGTTGAGGCTTTTCTTCGGATGGGCCAGGGACGCGATAAGACATAAATTCTTTCTTTGGTAGATGGCCAGACTTCACAAAATCAGCCAGTTTGCTTTTGGTGACAGTGGATGGGACCCAGTTGCAGGTTACAGGAGCTTTGGTTGACTCAGGCGCCATGACAACAGATTGGCCTATTACAAAATAAGAAGTTCCGGCTTAATTTTAACCCGGAAGAAAATAGTCAAATTACTGAAGATAGCGGCTTAAAGGGGCCTAATGACATGAGGATAATTGGGCAACATTATTTAAGCCGCCACCAGTATTAACAACAGTTCAACAGCTTAAAGACATGAGAAGGCGCCAAGGTTAAGAGATCAAGTGGGATGTGTTTAAACCGGATATTTGAACAACTATGTTAAAGGCATTTAACATAAGAAGTGTTCCGGGTGATAAAAACAGATCTCATAAGTTACAGCTATTATTTTGGATCAAATGGTCGTCCTAAAAAGAAAAATTTCTAGACCTAAAACAAGTGCAGAGAAGTTCATACACTCGAAAGAAGCTTCTGAACAAAGGAAAAGGGATCTGTTTGCATATAAAATGGGGGTGAAACAAGTACCGCAACAGTTCTATGCCATCTGACGATCAGAAAAGGGCGTTGGGGGTGAGATCCATCAAGGGTTCGTAGCGGGCAGGGATGAACACCGACGAACTCGATGAAAACTGTGATACAGATCTAAGACAGGAAAGGAAAGGGACTTACAGGTCTAGAGAAGCTGCGGAGGTTCGCCGGCGTGTTTCTGGACCAATTCAGGTTGATGCGGCGGCCTGGGTCGGAGAAGACGAGAAGCTTGGCGGCGGCGGCGGCGGAGCTCAAGAGGAGGCCAGAGGAAGGAGACGACTGGAAGGGGGAAAATGAAGCCCTGGTCGTGCCTATTTATAAGGAGAGCATAACTGAGACGGCGCGGGAAACGAGGAGATAAGAATTATTATCCAGCGGCCCCGACGCCTCGATTCTCGGAACGGGCAATAAAGACAGAGATCCGTTGGGCCGATTTGGCGGGATAAAAGGAAAGATGACATCATGACAGGTTAACACAGATCGAAAGAATGACGTCATGGTGGGTTAAAGAAAGTCTTTTTGCGCAGTCAAGAGGCTGAAGATTTATGTTTTAAGATATTTTAAGATTGACATGAACAGGTTCAAATCAATCTGGGGCCTAATGTTGGGGATATAACAATTTGTGTAAGCCGCCCAGGAGGGGCCGGGTTACGTAAAGAGGTTACCAAACAGAAGCCCAAGTCCAAGCATGAAGGTGGCGTCTCAACAAGGGGCCTAAGGCCCACAGGCGACTTAAGGCCCGTTGTAGTAAACCACCATAATGGCATGACTTGTATCATAAGGTAGAATTGACTAGTCACCGAGCCGGACACTGCTTATGAGCGGCTCGACTCTGTAAGTCGAGAGGCGCCAACCCGTATATAAGGGGACGACTCATGCGAGCGGCTTAGGGCAAGAAACAACCAATCGAGAACCGGGCATAGCGTATCTCGCTCCCTGGTCATCGAAACCTCAAGCAATACCAACCCAACTAGACGCAGGCTTAAATTCACCGTAAGGAGCCAAACTAGTATAAACCCTCTCGTGTCCTTTGTCCCGATTAACCCCTTTAAGCTTCCTAGTTGCGATGGCTCCATGATTAAGTCCTTGCAAGAGGACATCTGCCGTGACAATTCCACGACATAAGGAAACATAGAACCAACAAAGAATAAAATTTCGATAGTAAAACGAGCATATTCCAACAGCATAACTTGAGGACGTTGAAGTTGGATGGAGGCTTGGGAATCGGATCCCTCTGCCTCCTCTTCCACGAAGGCCACAACCTACTTCCCTTCCATCACCATCTCGCAGGGTTGTAGTAGAGAGAGGAAGGCGACGAATGGTTGCAGACTGCGCCGACGACACCGGTGGCGGCGCCCTTTCGCCTAACTTGGGAAGAGGCCACCATGGGGTTCATCACCGGTGGCAGCGCCCTTTCTCCAGATCCGACTGGTGGCGGTGGAGAAGACGTGGAGGGAGGAGGCTCGCCGGCGCATATCATGGTCGGCGGATCTTCCAAGATGGGATCGAGCCAGGCGGCGTGTAGCGACCCGACCTCACCGCCAAGTCTCTGTGCTTAAGTGTCATCCCTGGATCAGTATGCTGACACATACAGTACTCGAGAATTTATAACAGAGGTAAATCACATGTATAAAGTAACGTAAATACTATTACCTCAATCCATATAGCGGAAGTAACAACAAGGTTGTGGGTTTCCATCAACACCAACGGCAAAGTTGAGTGTAGAAAAAATCATAACCCTAACGCATCACTCATTCGTCGTAAGATTCCTGCAATAGGAGACGTTGCATCCACAAAGGGTCAGTACATTGAATGTACTAGCAAATTCACACCATAAGGTAATGATGAATAATAGCTATCACTACATGCATATATGGCTGGTGGAGGTTCTATGGTTATAATGTTTTGCGAAAAGCTAATTTTCCCGACAACAAAGGAATATATTTTATTTAACTATCATGGTGGTTAAAACATTAAGAATGGTACCCCCATCTCAATCCAAATTAAAAGTAATTTTCAACCCAACTAAATTAATTTAGAGTGATGAGATCAAATCAATAATTCAAGTAACAGATACTCAAGATGTCTATAACCGGGGATGCGGCTAACCATGATTAGTTTATACACTCTGCAAAGGTTTGCGCACTTTTCCCCACAAGACTCGATCTCCTCCGTTGGATTTCTCGCACCACATGGTGTTTGAGAAACGGATGACCGAGACACGGTCTTTCAGAAGCAGTAACTCTAACCCCGGGTAGACAGTACCAACCTACATCCCCTACATCTGCTAGCCTACCACTTGAAGAGGTCATGCAACATACTCAACTATGCTAGAGCCCATAATAGCTTGTGGCTGCACACGGAAGTTTCTAGCATGAATAATCTTGTGATCCCTTTGAGCCTGGGTGGCGAACCATAGGATGATCACATGGGTACCCCGGGATCTCCTAGGACAACACTGGTATATCTCCAGGTGTCCGGGCAAGCCACTGGTATATCCCCAGGGTGCCCCAACCAATCCACCCAGATGTGTATTAAAGTAGCCACCTTAAGTTAACCATTAATGATAACTCTCACATCTGTCATGAATACACTCAACCAATCCACGTCTACGAGCATAGCAGAGCAGTATGAGCATAACATAGAAGTAAATCCCAAGGTTTGAATGCAGGACAATAGGTTCCTACCTTATCAACTACTTCCCAATACCCACATGTTATCAATTCCTAACCATGCAATGTTTGAGGGTACAACTAATGCATAAAAACTGGGTAAGAAAAGTATGATCAAAGTGTGAACTTTCCTTGTACTGTTGATGAAGATGATTCACACTCATAACTCCTGATAGTTATACTCGTCACACTCCGGTCAATCTACGGTAAGCAAGCAATAGTAATCACACATAAGCAATCACTCAAAGATCGGAAAGAACGAAGAAAACAATTCGGAAAGCATAAAAAACCAAGCAATTAACTCTTGCAACATAAAACAATTTCTAACATTACCAAAATTAGGTGAATTTGGCCTTATCAGAAAGTTTTGGTCAAGAGCTTCGATTTGCAAGAAGGAATCAACTAAAACGGAGTTATAAAACTCTAGTTATGATCAAAGGAAGTTCAAATACAAATCTGTTTGAAATCAAAATTTTAAAACATTCAAAAATATGTTTAAGTTGTTTTACTGGATAGAAGGGATCATAACAAAGAAGTGGGTGTTGGTTTCGTCTAATTCTGACTAACGAGCAAAAAGTAGTGATCGTTTTAAGATTAGGGACTAATCTGTAAAAACTATAATCGCATATAGGTCCCTGATGAAAAAATAACAGAAAAGGAAAAAGCTAAAACACGAACTTTGCTAAACAGATCTATAGGACGAAAACGTTCACTAAAACTTCCTAAACAGAAAGCATTCATTAAATAACTAATCTAAAAAAACAGGTTTTTAAACAAAAACCGAACCTAAAAAAATCGTTCGGACCGGGTTTGGTTTATCTCCGGTTCAAGAGGTTTCAACGCCGGCGGCGGTTTACCGGGGCGGTTGGAGTCTGGCGACGGGCGGCTGTAGAGCGGCAGTGGCGCGGACGAGGCGACGGCGACGCAGCAATGGCCGTGGCGCAAGGCGGCGTGGCGGTGTAGCAATGCACAAACAAGAAGGAGGCAAACAAGGCAAGGCAGGAGGAGAGGCAAGGCGAGGAAAGAGAGGGGTCGGGATGCGTGATTTATAGGAGAAGGGGGCGACGGTGGCGTGGAGGAGGCCAAGGCAGCGGGGTGGTCGGGTCGGTCACGCCGGGCGCGACGGCGCAAGGGCGGCGGACTCCACTGAGCTCGAGGATCAGGGCGCGCTGGATGGCTCGATTGGCCTCGGCTGTTCGGCTGGGCCGACCCAGTCGGATGAAGGTTTTTTTTTTATAAAACATTTTTTTACAAACAACCAAAAATAGAATAAACCATACAAAATAAAAAATATTTTAGGCATATTATATATACCAAAATTTTCAGAAAAAGATTTTCTATAACATGAACATTTTACTAACGCCAAATAAAATTCACAAAATTTAAAAAGCAAAGAGTGCTACAGCTCTAATAAATTCCAATAAAATCATTTTAAAAATACCAAAATAAATTCAAATTTATTTATCTCCAATTTTCTAATGTAGGGAATCATTTTACCCTAATTACTATATATTTTATTTTTGGAGAAAAATAATTTGAATAAAACCCAAATAACTCCAAATTGAAAATAATTTCAAAAGGGCTTTAAATTTGATTCTTTTAAACTCCCAACTCATATTTCATATGTTTTGAAGAAGTCATTTTATCTTCTCTCATGAAAATCATTGAGTTGCTTTAAGTTTCCAAATTTGAAATATTTCCAAATGAAATTCAAATATTTTCAAAACCCTTTTCATTTAATTAAATGGAAGAAGTCATGCCATCTTCACTCTAGGGTTTTGAGATGAAATGAATTTGAATTCATGGAGATCATGAAACCAAAATGAAAGTTTGGGAAATTCCTTTTATTCCCTCTCATTTAAACTTCAAAAAGTTTCAAATTTCACTCAATTTCACACAAGCAACCACACCACATTCAAACAATCAATCAAAACTATTTATTTAATATAACATTCCAAAATTTAGAATTTTGGGATGTTACAAACCTACCACCCTTAAAATGAATCTTGTCCTCGAGATTCGGAGAGGCTAGAAAGAAATAGGTTAGGTTTTGGGGGTCTTATCAAAATCCATCGACCATCTGAGGGGGTCTGGGGTGCTACCACCCTTAGAAACATTGTTACGGTCCCATCAAAACTCATATACTCCATCCTTATTGTTGACAGTGTCGGTCTTCTCAGATCTTCAGGATAATTCGTTCTCTGGGCTCTTCCGGTAGTGGCATACCCTTTTCCTCAATTCTTCTGTCCTTCCATCTTGGTAAGGTTCTTCCATGACTGGGTCTTCTTAGCTGACGGGTCTGGCGCCAATAATAAACAATTATCGATATCTCATGGTGGTCTACAATTTATGGTTTCTCCTGCAGGAAATGGGTCTGGGTTAAACCTCACCGTATATCCTACGATTGGCAACAGCTGCCTTGTACAAGGGAAAAACTTATACCCCTTGTGTGAAAAGTGCCAACTGACTATCTCCTTATTTTCTGATTGTTCTTCCGATACGAATATTCCCTTGATCAGCTAACATTCTAAGGTTCAAACAAGGTTTAATATCATCGTCTCTCTACTATGGGCAAGTCACTCTGATTTACCATCCCGTATAGCAAGGCAAATAATAAGATTAAGTCGGTATGGTGATCAATCCATCCCGCACCCAAATCATTACCTTGTAGATGGTTTAGCGAATCTCGCATTCTAACACTCGGTCATCCTCACAAGCATTGCTAAATTTCTCTTGTCGATGAACTGGGTTCGGATAAATCCATTGATTCTGCAAGCCAAACAGACATCTAACGTTCCTTCACAACTCTCAGGTTTTGCCTAACTCCTATAAGATCGTCAGTGGGTAAGGTCGTATCTTCTTCCAGGATTTTTCCTTCAGCAAGAGTGTGCTTTCTTCTTGGCAGGTCCTGGGGCCTGTGGGTTATGGCCCATCTCATCACTTGTAAACCTTGAACTCATCATCGGGGCAATTGATCATTATTCCAACATCCAGCTTCCTAGCATTCTTAAATCCATCCAATTGTACTATCTCCCTTCCTTCTATTTGTACCAAACTAAGACGTGATTACTCAGACTCATCATGGAGTTACAATTTCTCCTTATTACCAACATTATACCTCCTTTATATCCAATAGTACTTCATCCCTTCATATCCTTGGGATATCCCACATATCGAGATAAAACTTGTACTTATTCTGTCCGAAGTCCACTTCGTGGAATATCATTATCTTTTCTAGGGGTCAAGTGTCCTCGCAGGGTACTACCACCCTTGAAATGCACAAATTCATCCATAGACCATATTTCTCATATCCTCGAAAATGGTCAAAATATTTCTTCATAGAGTAACACTCATAAAATCCAAATCAGTACCAACGATGCTAACTTTATTGATTCTCCAATGATTCAATATCTTGCTTTTCCATTACATGCCTCAACTCATAGCCTCAATATAAAAGAATTGTTCCCACTACTACTACTATATTCCTTTTGTTGCAAACTCCACTACTTAGCACAAGCCTCCTTCTCTTTGGGACAATCTCTGGCAAAGTGCCCTGCTTCATTACAGTAGAAACATATTACTTCTGGCAAGTCTCGCGATTTCCTCATGATTACATAGCCTCCTTGGGTCCTCGGCTTCCTTTTTGGGCAACTGTTGAGGTAGTGCCCAGACTCCTTGCACCTGAAACAGGTGATATGACTCAGGTCCTTCCTGGAATCCAATCTACTTTTCTTCCTGGACTTTTCCGTTCCAATCAGGGCTTCTATTTCCTGTGGGTCATACTCTACTTCCTCTATCGGGAATTCTACTAGGTCTCCCTTCATACAATTCTGGGAGATGTGTCCTTCTTCTCCACATGAATAGCATGACTTGGTGCAGGGTTTAATTGTGTCTTCTTCGGGTGTGTCCTTCACCTCTTCCTTCATCACGGGTTCTTCTAAGATTTCCATGGGGGCTCCTTTCATTGCTTCTTTCTTCTGCTGGATGGTTGGTTGTACTATGGGGTAAATGTGACACTGAGCAGGGAGTGGGTAGTCCCTTCACACAAGAAAAAAGTAATCTGTCTAGTTGAGTATTCTTCAGATGGGTGACTTCCTTCACAATTTGGGCATTCATCCTCGTGTTCTTTATGGTTGTGTCCTATTTCTCCACAAAGCTTGCATGCACAGGGTTTCTTCATATCCTTTCCATAAGGCTTCAATTTCTGGGACACAAGATGAGACTTTTAGCAGAGTCAGCTTAAATTCTTTCCAAGTGGTTACTCCTTGCCATCCAGTGATGGTTTGGTACATCCTCCACCAAGTAGCAGCACCTCTTTCAAAGCACTGAAGAGCATGCTGGGTCATATCCTTTCTTGCTATAGTGTTATTCTCCATATGATCCTCCATGTTCTGAATCCATCGGTCTGTCTCCAATTGAGTCATCGGTCCAGAAAAATATGGGTTCATCTCCATTCATCCTCTATTGGCTCCATGAGTTTTGGGGTGGGATAAGAGAGATAGAGAGGGATACACACAATACAAACAATAGTTTTGAAAAGACAGATTTTTATTGTGGCTGTCGAAAAAACATCAAACAAATGACAGCTCACAAACGTCGCATCTAACGTAGGTATATAACAGGGGTTTGGTCTTCTAAAGGTTAAATCTTCAAAGTCGTCAAACTCTTCAAGTCTTGTTCATGTCTCGATGGCTTCTTCTGATCGTGCTTGTCCTTCTCAAGTTCTTTTGCCAGATCATCTTTGTTGACGCGAAGTCTCTCGTGACGTTCATTTAATATTTCTGGAGTTACATTCCAAATTTCTGGGTTTCAACATCCTTGGCATGAACCATTGTCTTACTGTCCTTCAGTTCCTAACGAATCTCCGGTATCTCGAGGTTTTGCTCCTCCAGCTTGGCTACTTTCAGCTTCTGGGTCATGGGTCCTTCACGAAAATGCTTCCTTGTCAAATACGGCTTCCTGAGGGTCCATCTAAAAATTCTTCATGTAATACTCCAGATCCTGGCGATACACCAGCTAAGGTTAAAACTGCATCCTTTGCTGACAGATGCTCCATCGGCCTTCTACCATCCAATCCTTCCGAAGGCATGCATGCTTAACTCAGCACGGTGACAATAGCATAAGCTGACGATAACATCATGGTTAGCCGTGGTTATGCCCATGTTACTGCCATGAGCTTTCATTCCATAATTGATATCTCCTGTCTTAGGGTTTACTTGACAAAAACTTTGAGTTTTTAACTCGCTGTGTTCCGGTCTTTCTCCAACACACCTTGATCTCGGGTATTGATAGCTTCAATAGTCTCACAAGTTCCATAAGCGTAACTTTCCTAGGTCATACCAAATCTGGGAATTCTTCAGAGCCTCCAAATTCTCCTAGTCTTCGGAGTCTTCAACCGTTGTAGTTTCCATTATTATAATGAATGGTAAAATTCTCTTCATTCCGAAGTGGTCTTAGTTGTCCGATATCTTGTCCTTCTCGGAGTGGTCTCATCAGCTGAATCTTCGCGTGGTCAAAAGGGGAAAGGGTATAGTCTCACTAAAAAGGAATATTTGAATAAGCTCAGAAGAGAAGAGAGGTAAAGGATTTTTTGAAAATAGAGTTTTAGAGAAAATCTTTCCTATGGGCTTGCCAGTTTCTAGGGGTCACGTCCTACAGTCAACATGTGCTCTGATACCATCTTGTAGCAACCCGACCTCAGACGGCCAAGTCTCTGTGCTTAAGTGTCATCCCTGGATTGGTATGCTGACACACAGTACTCGGAGATTTATAACAGAGATAAATCACATGTATAAAGTAACGTAAATACTATTACCTCAATCCATATAGTGGAAGTAACAACAAGGTTGTGGGTTTCCAACAACACCAACAACAAAGTTGAGTGTAGAAATCATAACCCTAACGCACCACTTACTCGTCGTAAGATTCCTGCAACAAGAGACGTTGCAGCCACAAAGTGTCAGTACATTGAATGTACTAGCAAATTCACACCATAAGATAATGATGAATAATAGCTATCACTACATGCATATATGGCTGGTGGAGGCTCTATGGTTATAATGTTTTGCGAAAAGCCAATTTTCCCTACAACAAAGGAATATATTTTATTTAACTATCATGGTGGTTGAAACATTGAGAAGGCCGGTACCCCCATCTCAATCCCAATTAAAAGTAATTTTCAACCCAACAAAATTAATTTAGAGTGATGAGATCAAATCAATAATTCAAGTACCAGATACTCAAGATGTCCATAACCGGGGACACGGCTAACCATGATTAGTTTATACACTCTGCAAAGGTTTGCGCACTTTTCCCCACAAGACTCGATCTCCTCCGTTGGATTTCTCGCACCACATGGTGTTTGAGAAACGGATGACCGAGACACGGTCTTTCAGAAGCAATAACTCTAACCCCGGGTAGACAGTACCAACCTACATCCCCTACATCTGCTAGCCTACCACTTGAAGAGGTCATGCAACATACTCAACTATGCTAGAGCCCATAATAGCTTGTGGCTGCACACAGAAGTTTCTATCATGAATAATCTGATGATCCCTTTGAGCCTGGGTGGCGAACCATAGGATGATCACACCGGTATCCCGGATCTCCTAGGACAACACCGTATATCCTCAGTGTCCGGCAAGCCACCGGTATATCCCTGTGGTGCCCCAACCAATCCACCCGATGTGTACTAAAGTAGCCACCTTAAGTTAACCATTAATGATAACTCTCACATCTGTCATGAATACACTCAACCAATCCACGTCTACGAGCATAGCAGAGCAGTATGAGCATAACGTAGAAGTAACTCCCAAGGTTTGAATGCAGGACAATAGATTCCTACCTTATCAACTACTTCCCAATAGCCACATGTTATCAATTCCTAACCATGCAATGTTTGAGGGTACAACTAATGCATAAAAACTGGGTAAGAAAAGTATGATCAAAGTGTGAACTTGCCTTGTACTGTTGATGAAGATGATTCACACTCATAACTCCTGATAGTTCTACTCGTCACACTCCGGTCAATCTACGGTAAGGAAGAAATAGTAATCACACATAAGCAATCACTCAAAGATCAGAAAGAACGAAGAAAACAATTCGGAAAGCATCAAAAACCAAGCAATTAACTCTTGCAACATAAAACAATTTATAACAGTACCAAAATTAGGTGAATTTGGCCTTATCAGAAAGTTTAGGTCAAGAGCTTCGATTTGCAAAAAAGAATCAACTAAAACGGAGTTATAAAGCTCTAGTTATGATCAAATGAAGTTGAAATACAAATATGTTTGAAATAAAATTTTAAAACCTTCAAAAATAAGTTTAAGTTGTTTCACTGGATAGAGGGGATCATAACAAAGAAGTGGGCGTTGGTTTCATCTAATTCCGACTAACGAGAAAAAAGTAGTGATCGTTTTAAGATTAGAGACTAATCTGTAAAAACTATAACCGCACATAGGTCCCTGACGAAAAAAAACAACATAAAAGGAAAATGCTAAAACGCGAACGTTCGCCAAACAGATCTATAGGACGAAAACGTTCACTAAAACTTCCTAAACAGATAGCGTTCATTAAATAACTAATCTAAAAAAACGGGTTTCTAAACAAAAACCGAACCTAAAAAAAATGTTTGGACCGGGTTTGGTTTATCTCCGGTTCAAGAGGGTTCGACGCCGGCGGCGGTTTACCGCGGCGGTTGGAGTCCGGCGACGGGCGGTGTTGGAGTGGCAGTGGCGTGGACGAGGCGACGGCGACGCGGCAGCGGCAGCGCATGGCAGACAAAGGCGGGCGGGCGGTGTAGAAGATGGCGCCATGGTGGAGGCGGTGGTGGCGCAGGAGAGGCAAGGCGAGGAAAGAGATGGGTCAGGATGCGGATTTATAGGAGGAGGGGCGAGGTGGCGTGGAGGAGGGGCCAAGGCGGCGGGTGGCTGGTCGATCACGGCGGCGCGACGGCGTCTTGGCGGCGGACTCTCACTGGAGCTGGGCTGGGAGGCAGCAGGCTGGGCTGGACTGGCCGGCCTGGCTCGGCCGGGCTGGCTCAATCGGAGGAAGGTTTTTTATAAAACATTTTTAACAAACAACCAAAATAGAATAAACCATATAAAATAACAAATGATATAGGCATATTATATATCAAAATTTTCAGATTTTTTTCTACAACATGAACATTTTACTAGCGCCATATAAAATCCACAAAAATTTAGATAAAGCAAAGAGTGATACAGCTCTAATAAATTCCAATAAAAATCATTTTGAAATACCAAAATAAATTCAGATTTATTACTCTCAGTTTTCTAATGTAGGAAATCATTTTAATATATTATATTTTTGGAGAAAATAATTTGAATAAAATCAAAATAACTCCAAATTGAAAATAATTTCAAAAGGGCTTTAAATTTGATTCTTTAAACTCCCAACTCATATTTCTTATGTTTTGAAGAAGTCATTTTATCTTCTCTCATGAAAATAATTGAGTTGCTTGAAGTTTCCGAATTTGAAATATTTCCAATGAAATTCAAATATTTTCAAAACCCTTTTCATTTAATTAAATGGAAGAAGTCATGCCATCTTCTCTCTAGGGTTTTGAGATGAAATGTATTTGAATTCATGGTGATCATTAAAGCAAAATGAAACTTTGGGAAAGTCCTTTTATTACCTCTCATTTAACCTTCAAAAAGTTTCAAATTTCACTCAATTTCACAAAAGCAACCACACCACGTTCAAACAATCAATCAAAACTATTTATTTAATATAATATTCCAAAATTTAGAATTTTGGGATGTTACACGGTGGCTGGGGTCCTAGCCTCCTAGGTTTAGGTTATGTATTCTGTGGAAGAGAGAGACGAGGGCTCGAGCGAGGCGGGAAGGAGCGAGCGATACTGGCCACCCAGCTAGGGGTTGGTTTGGCCTTCTACATTGGGGGTGGGGGGCTCGGCCGCTCAGGCTCGCCGGATCAGTGCTTCATAAAAAATGTATTTTTCCGGGTTTGCCGGGTTTCGGGTTCGGGGACTATCGAAACGGGTGCAAACCCACGAAACGTGTCGGGTTGTATAATGTGGCCAACAACATCCCCGCGGGGATGAAAAGAAGCCCATCCCCGTCCCCTAATAGGGTAAAAACCCGCGACAATGCGGGTTTCGGGGCCCCATTGCCATCTTGATACGTACCATGGCCGGCGAGATCAGCGGACTAGTCGAAAGTCGAAACGTAGGAGACAAGCTAATCAATCTAGATGGATTAGGGTTGCACTTTCCCATTTTCCACAATCACATCGTGTTGAAGTGGAACTCTAGATTGATTCAGGGGGTGCAGCGCAATGGGCGTACTCGGTACTCTGGATTAGGCTTGCAATGGTTCGAATTGTTTTTTTAACTTTTTTGAGGGATTTTAATTGTTTTTTACTATTAGTATGTAGTTACAGCTAAAGAAGGCCTGTGCATCAGGGCCCAGGTTCCGGCTTCTATTTTTTAGGAACAGCCCAGGTTCCTGCTAACCGGCCCTGCACCTCTCACCACGACGGGCTCTGGTTTTCCCTCTCGATAGGGTTTTAGTCACTGAAAAAATAGCAAACTATAGCGTGTAGAGAATTGTCTTGCTAAATTGATTAGTGTACAATGTCTCGCTAATAGCATGTTATAGCGCGCTATAACATGCTAATAGCATATTTTCCGGAGCGGTGCTATTTTGTATAGAGCACTATTTTTTCCTTGGTTTTAGCCCTCTTGCCAACACCTTGCTAGTGTTGAGATTTTGTACCCTTCGACTCTTCTATCTTTTACATACATCATTCGGGCTGACCAAGGGGTAGTCCGAGTATTGCTTCCCAGCCTTGGTGTTTCTCGAAGGGAGAGTGATCCTCTAGGGTTTTGTGCAAGGCGATCTGATCTACATCGGGTCGTGACGGCCAACATGGTATCTGATGGCGCTACTACTCCGGCTGCGATGGGTCAGGATTTTGAGAAGATGATGCAGGAGTTAGCTTGCGTGAGAACATGAGATGGCATTGGCTAGGGTTCACAAGGAAGGGGAGTTTAGACACTTCTGGCTCTTGAAGAACATGAGATGCCTGGAATCTTTCACAAAAACTTCAGATCCATCCTCTGGAGCAGAATCTCTTCAGTCGACATTTTTTTCTTAGGAGACCAGTGAAAAGTGATGATGGCCGGTCCATGGGTTTTTCCATGGAGACAGTGTTCTTGTTTCCCAGTACGATGTATTTCCTAAACCATCGTCCATATATCACAACCATTTGGACATTCAGATACAAATTCTTTTTTTTGCGGGGCATTCAGATAGAAATTCATGACCTTCTAGACAGGCACAATCCTTTAGTCAAATCGTTGGCTGGTAAGTAGGAGAGTTCCTCTCGGAGGAGAAAAGCTCACCCAATTTCTTCAGTAACTTTTATTGAGTATGGGTGAGGACCAATGTGAGGAAAACTTTGAAGAATGTCCTGTCAAAGGTGACAAGCAACATATTTCAAAGTCAAGTATGAGCGCCTCCCCAATTGGTGTGTTGTCTGTGGAATGCTAGCTCGTCAACGAGTTCAAGGAATACAGTGTTCAACCTCTTGCTGCATTAGCGTTCAAGGATCTAAGCTCCTCTTGGTTTATGAGATCGGGAAGATCAAATAGGGGTGGTCGTGGTCGCAGATGCGGTTTTGCGGGGATTAGGTGGCAGGAGCTCAAACATGAAAGAACCTGAAGATGAGATGTCTGATGAAGAGGGTGACCCAATTCCTGAAACAAAGGATGAAGATCAGTCTAACTTTGTTAGCGTATTAGGGTTTGGAACAATGCTCGATACCCTTGGTGGGTACGGCTGTCATATATTTATAAGAGGGAACCGTACAAATACAAGTTATGTTACAACACGATATCTAACATATACTTAGTCTAACATCTCCCTCAATCTTAACTATGTCCTCAAACACTCGGGAGGTTAAGATTGCTACGACATCCTTCAAAGAAGGCAAGGGCAAGGGTTTAGTGAAAATATCGCAAGCTGATCCTTAGAAGAAATAAACTTAATCAAGGAGCTTCGAGCAACACGTTCCCTCACAAAGTGATAGTCAACTTCATGTGCTTTGTTCGCATGAAATCTGGATTGGATGAAAGGTATGTGGCACCAATGTTATCACACCAAAGAACAAAGCGGCTGACTCGGGAGACCTTCAACTCTCAAGCAATGATCGCACCCATATGATCTCAGGTGTGGCATTAGCAACGGCTTTGTACTCAGCTTCGTACTACTTGAGACACCGTAGCTTGCTTGAAGCTTGCCAAAGCGATCAAGTTAGGACCAAAGAACACAACATGTCCCCCCGTGGATCGCCGATCATTAGGACTACCAGCCCAATCGGCATCAGAAAATGCTGAAATCAGTCCAGAACGTGCAGGTTGAAGATGGAGACCATATGAACCAGTGTGACGAACATAGCACAAGATGCGCTTAACAGCAGACCAGTGAGGATCACGCGGTGCATGAAGGTACTGCACACACGGTTAACAAAGAAAAGATATGTCGTCGATTAACGAGCAAGCATCGCAGCCCTCCAACAATCTGCGACACTCGTGGCATCCTCGGTGAGAGCAAGTCACCATCAAAGCCGTCAATTTGTGCATGGCAGACATAGGAGTCATGGCGGTCTTGCATTGCAACATACCAAAGACGACGAGAAGATCCCGAGAGTACTTCCTCTGAGTAAGAGTCAGGCCACCATCAGAATGAAATACCTCTAGACCCAGGAAGTAATGGAGTCCCCCAAGATCTTTAACGGCAAACTCAGCACTGAGAGAGGACACAAGCCGATCCGTAGCAGAAGCGGATGAAACTGATAAGAATGATATCATCAACATAGACCAGAATGTACATAGTCACCTCCGGTCGCTGAAGAATAAACAGAGATGTATCCGCTGTAGAAGGCACAAAACCATGCGCACGAAGAGCAGCTCCAAGACGCGCATGCCACGCACGAGGGGCCTGCTTTAGACCATAGAGAGCCTTGACAAGACGACACAAATGATGCGGCTGATCAGGATCAACAAACCCTGGTGGCTGACGGATGTAAACCTCTTCTTCCAGAACTCCATGGAGAAAAGCATTCTGAACATCAAGTTGTCGAAGCGACCATCCTCGAGTAAAAGCCAATGAAAGAAGAACACGAATGGTAGTTGGTTTAATAACAGGACTGAACGTGTCTTCATAGTCAATGCCATACCGTTGTTTGAACCCCTTCGCCATGTTAGACGTATTAGGGTTTGGAACAATGCTCCATACCCTTGGTGGGTACGGCTGTCATATATTTATAAGAGCGAACCGTACAAATACAAGTTATGTTACAACACGTATATCTAACATATACTTAGTCTAACAGACTTGGAGAAAAGCAGGAAGCGAGGGGCCTCATCAGCAGCTGGTGTGCTTCCCCCTCAGCATTGTTGCATCGAGGGCCAATGCGCTTGAGCGCAATAACCAATTGGCGATCTTTCCTTTCAGATGGGACGATTCCGAATGTTTTATAGGGGTACTTTGAATGTTTGTTGAAAAGGATGTGTATTTTTTTAGATCTATGTTGTTTGTGATATACCTTGTACGTGGCGGTTGTTAAAATAAACTACACATAAAATTATTCTGCATAACCTGTTGATCACATTTTGATATTATTAATCTCATCTCAACCTGTAATGTAAATCATGTGATATTGCGGAGAATTGATATTATATTTTTAACCTATGCGGACAAACACTAAGGCTTGTTTGTCCTTTGTTTCAATAATATAATGTATTCGTGCTTAAAATCAGAATTTACGTGCTTTTTGTTAGATGTGTATAGTTCATTGTGTACATCCCCATTGAATAAGGGGCTTTTCTGCACTTTACCACATCTGTATATGTACTGGCTGTTGGCCCTCAATAAAGCTTAGTCGCTGTTTATCCAACATGGTATCAGATGTTAGATTCCCCTCCCTCCCGCACGCTGCAACTCCATGCTAGCTCCTCCCCCGATCCATCCACTGCCAGGTCCGGCTCTCCTCGCCGCGGACCCGCCCACCCCGGCTCTCCTCACCGCGGATCCAGCCACCCCGGCTCTCTCGCGGCTCTTCTCGCCATGGATCCGCCACCGCCCACGCCTGTGCCTGCAGCCGCCAGAGGCGCCGTCCCCGCCAGGCCGCCCGCAGCTGCTCCGCCTGTGCCATCGCTGCTGGCCGAGCCGCGCCCGCCGCCGTCGGCTCCTCGCTGCTCCCCGCCGCCGCTCCCTAGAGCACCCGGCCGCCCCTCTCGCCCGGACGCCGCCTGCCTCCCGACGCCTCGCCCGCTGACGCCGTCCCTGCTACCCCGCCTAGCCGACCACTTGTGCCTGGACCAGGCTCGTGCCGCTCCTCACTCGGGCGCGTGAGGGTCTGCTGCTGCTCCTCACTCGGGCGCGTGCGCTCCTGAGCGCTCTGGCCTGGTTCGATCCAGATCGAGATCGGGTTTTCTGCCTTTGTTGACCAAAAAAACCCTAAGGGATATCTCAGTATGTCATCTTCGGGCTATGTGGCTGTTCCTCGCTGCTTGGTGATCTTTGATGGCACCAACTATGTTGAGTTTGTGGGTTTCATGCGTATTCATATGCGCGACCTTCTGCTGTGGGGCATTTTCTCTGGCGAGGTACCTTGTCCGCCCTGCCCTGTTGCTCCGGTGGCTCCTGTGCCGCCGGTACCGCCGGTACTTGCTGCTGATGTGTCGCAGGCTGATCGGGATGCAACCAAGGCTCTTGATGATACTGCAGTTGATGCTTATGATCAGCAGGTATCCGCATATTCTGATGCTCTCCGCTCACCGGGATGATCTCATCGCTACACTCGGTGGTGCAATGATGATGCTCGAGCTGCTGCTGTTCTCACTGCGAGTGTTCTTCCTCAGTTTGCCTCGGAGTTCATGGGTCTCGGCACGGTTGCAGCGATGTGGTCCTATCTTTGTCAGCGCTATCAGCCCTCTGGCGATGCTCTCTACCTCTCTGTGGTGCGTCAGGAGCATGCTCTTCAGCAGGGTGACTCGTCTGTTGATGAGTTCTATTCACAGTGCTCTGCCATCTGGTGTCAACTTGACTCACTGAGGACTGTTGTTTGTGGCACTTGCCGTTGCTGTCAGACTACGCGGTCTGACTTGGAGTTTCAGAGGGTTCATGAGTTCTTATCTCGTCTTCGCTCCGAGTTTGAGCCCCGACGGGCTCACTTGCTTGCTCGTGGTCGTGTTCCTATCTCGGAGGTACTTGCTGAGCTTCGTGCTGAGGAGACCCGCCCGCTTCTCGCTGGGTTGCTACCTTCCGTCGGTGTTGGCCGCCTGGCCTCTGTGTTGTCTGCCGCCCCCACTGCTCCGCCGCTCCTGCCTACTCCTCCAGGGGGGTGAGCCGTCCTCCATATGCTGAGAAGGGCACGTCGCGCCGTGGCACCGTCTGTGGTTATTGCTCCCGGTCAGGTCACCCAGAGTCTGATTGTCGTCAGAAGAAGCGTGACGAGAGGCGCTCCTCCTCCAGTGGGACTCCTGTGTCTTCCCCGACTCCGTCACTCACTGATCAGGACATTGTTCGCCTCAAGCGTCTTCTAGATCCTCAGGCTCCTCGCCGACTCCTTCTGCTGCTCTTTGTGGATCGTGATCCCGCACTCACCACCACCGCATCTACGCTTAGGTACATCTTCGTGGGTTCTGGATTCTGGAGCCTCCTTTCATATGTTTTCTGATTCTTCTGTGTTGTCTTCTCTCCGACCTCTTGATTCGCCTGTTAATGTTCTTACTACCGATGGCACATCTCTTCCTGTTGCTAGTCGTGGTATTCTTTCCACTCCATCTTTTTCTGCTTCGAGTGTTTCTCATGTTCCTCGCCTCACCATGAATCTTTTTTCCGCTGCCCAACTTACTGATTCGGGTTGTCGTGTCATTCTTGATACCGACTCTTGCTCCATTCAGGATCGTCGCACCAAGGCTTTGGTTGGTGCTGGCCCCGCGCCATGAGTCGAGGGCCTTTGGGAGGTTGATCTGCTTTGTGTTCCTTCCGCTGCCACCACTTCGCTTGCTCTCATGCTCTTGCCGCCTCTTCGTCTGTGTCCTTCCAGCAGTGGCATCATCGCCTTGGTCACATCTATGGCTCTAGCTTATCTTCTTTAGTTCGTCAGGGCCTCTTAGGGTCTGTATCTGGAGATGTCTCCTTACATTGTAATGGTTGCAGACTTGGCAAATAGACTAAGTTACCTTATCCTACTAGTGAGTCTGTCTCTGAGCGTCCTTTTGACTTAGTTCATTCTGATGTCTGGGGTCCTGCTCCCTTTGATTCGAAAGGTGGTCATCGCTACTATGTTTTGTTTATTGATGATTTCTCTCGCTACACTTGGCTCTACTTCATGAAATCTCATAGCGAGGTTCTCCCTACATACAAACGTTTTGTTGCCATGGTTCACACCCAGTTTGCCACGCCAATCCGTACTTTTCGTGCTGACTCCGCTGGAGAGTATATCTCTCAGCTGTTGCGTGGTTTTCTCACGGAACAGGGTACTCTTGCCCAGTTCTCATGCCTTGGTACTCATGCTCAGAATGGCGTTGTAGAACGAAAGCATCGTCATTTGATTGAGACGGCTTGTGCGTTGATGATTGTTGCTTCCCTTCCACCCCATTTTTGGGCTGAGGCTATTTCCGCATCCACCTATCTCATCAACATTTAGCCATCAACTGCTCTGCAGGGTGGTATTCCTATGGAGTGTCTCACTGGTCGCTCTCCTGACTACTCAGCTCTTCGTATGTTTAGATGCGTGTGCTATGTTCTTCTTGCCCCCTGAGAACACACCAAACTGACTGCTCAGTCGGTTGAGTGTGTTTTCCTTGGTTACAGTGATGAGCACAAGGGCTATCGCTGTTAGGATCCTGTTGGTCGTCGTTTGCGCATCTTGCGTGATGTGACTTTTGATGAGTCTCGCTCTTACTACCCCCGTCCTTCTTCCTCGAGCTTATCTGTGGACGATATTTCCTTTCTTCTTCTCCCCGATACACCCGCTATGTGCCTCATGTTTCACTTTCTCCACCTACACCTCTCATTCCTTCTTCTTCACCACCGACACCATCTTCCCCATCCTCCTCCTCCACATCTCCACCATCCTCTCCCGCTCACAACCTCTCTCACCGCTTCTCTCCACTATACCCGCCGCCTCGCTCGAGGATGCTTCTCCTGACGCGCCTTCCACCTCTGATGCTCCTCCTTTCACGCCTCCCCAGGTTCATAACCTCCGTGCTCGGCCTTACCCCCGCCTGACCGCTACTCTCCTGATCGGTACGGTCTCTCTGTTCTTGATGAGCCCACTTCCTATCGGACTGCCATGACTCAGCCTGAACGGCAACTTGCGATGGCCGAAGAGCTTGCTGCCCTTGAGCGCTCCGGCACATGGGATTTGGTTCCTCTCCCTTCCGGAGTTCGTCCCATCACCTGCAAGTGGGTCTACAAGATTAAGACTCGCTCTGATGGTTCTCTTGAGCGCTACAAAGCTCGTCTTGTGGCCCGTGGTTTTCAACAGGAGCAGGGACGCGATTATGATGAGAATTTTGCTCCTGTGGCCCACATGACCACTGTCCGCACTCTCCTTGTTGTGGCTTCTGTTCGTCATTGGTCTATCTCTCAACTTGATGTCCAAAACGCCTTTCTCAATGGCGAGTTGCGTGAGGAGGTCTATATGCAGCCACCACCGGAGTACTATGCCCCTGATGGTATGGTCTGTAGACTTCGGCGCTCCCGCTATGGTCTTAAACAGGCCCCTCGCGCCTGATTTGAGCGCTTTGCCTCTGTGGTGACTACCGCTGGTTTCTTGCCCAGTGATCATGATCCCGTGTTGTTTGTTCACACGTGTTCTCGTGGTCGGACTCTTCTCCTTCTCTATGTTGATGACATGATCATCACTGGTGACGACTCTGAGTACATTGCCTTTGTTATGGCTCGCCTTCGCGACCAGTTTCTCATGACTGATCTTGGTCCACTTCGCTATTTTCTTGGGATTGAGATCTCCTCGACCTCTGATGGCTTCTACGTTTTCCAAGAGAAATATATTCAGGATCTTTTTGCTCGCTCTGCTCTCGGTGATGAGCGCACTGTTGTGACTCCTATGGAGCTCAACGTTCAGCTTCGTGCCTCTGATGGTGACCCTCTTCCTAATCCCACTCGCTATCGCCATCTCGTTGGCAGTCTTGTCTATCTAGCTGTTACGCGTCCTGACATCTCCTATCCTGTCCACATCCTGAGTCAGTTTGTTTCCGCCCCCACCTCTGTCCACTATAATCACCTCCTCCGTGTTCTACGATATCTTCGTGGCACGATCTCTCAGCGCCTTTTCTTTTCCCACTCCAGCTCTCTTGAGCTCCAGGCCTACTCTGATGCTACCTGGGCTAGTGATCCCTCGGATCGACGATCGCTGTCTGCTTACTGTGTCTTTCTTGGTGGCTCTCTTATTGCCTGGAAGACAAAGAATCGATCGCAGTTTCTCGCCGAGTACAGAGGCTGAGTTATGAGCCATGGCTATGTTGACGGCTGAGGTGATCCGTTACGGTGGTTACTTGAGGACTTTGGTGTGTCTCACATTACCTCAACTCCTCTCTCTGTCCGACAAGACCGGTGCTATCAAGATTGCGTGTGACCCGTGAAGCATGAGCTCACCAAGCACATCGGTGTGGATGCCCACTTTGTGCGTGCTGCTGTGCAGGATCGACTCGCTCTTCACTATGTGCCCCTACGAGTTACAGTTTATTGACTTCTTCACGAAGGCATGCACTCAACACAAGATGGGTTTTTCCTCTCCAAACTCAGTGTTGTTGATCCACCATGAGTTTGAGGGGGTGTTAGATGTGTATAATTCATTGTGTACATCCCCATTGTATATGGGGCCTTTCTGCACTTTATCACATCTGTATATGTATTGGCCGTTGGCCCTCAGTAAAGCTTAGTTGCTCTTTATCCAATACTTCTTTCCTATGAAATGTCGTTATTTATTTATCTGCAAAGAAAAAAGCTTTTTTGTTGGTCCGTCAAAGGGATACTAGAAAAATCATTAACATGGTTTCAGTTAGGGCTGGTCACAAAATATAGGATATAAGTATGCATTGCAAAGGCTGATTCTGCCGAGGAGGTTGTTCGGTGTCTTGACGGTCGTGCACCTCCTCAAACGAGGATTGTATACTTGTAGCTTTGGCTTTAAATTGTTGCCAGTGTAGTAGAAGAGCAGCCCCCCACCGAGACGTAACACTCTCAAAGGCATCACATATCTGATAACTCTCGAGGTCGAAGCAGAGCACACGGTTCCCATCACGGGACAAGAAGTGGAAGGCGCCATTGAGGGCGACACCGGGACTAGCATACCATTGGCAGACTACATTCGGGTCGGTTGTGTCTGCCTGAGTAAATTGCACAAAAATACCACAATTGAGGCATTGGAAGCAGATTGGTATCAAGATTGGTAATTTTTACGTGTCAGTACCAAATTTGGTGCGAGGCATTGCAAAAAAGGCTAAAAATGTTGTTTATACGTATTGACAGGAATCTGACTGGTTGGGCCTGCCTGTCGGATGCTGACGTGGCAAGTTTTTTTGCAAAATACTCCTTTGCTTTGTGTGTAATCACGTAAATGCTCAATTATTTCGGACAAAAAGGCTCCTAGGCTTTTTTCCGTTCGTAATTTCCACCACGGATTCAGACTTGTTTGCAAATTTGCATCCGCGCATGATTCGAACCGGCGACCTGCGGTACAGCAGGGCAGCGCGCAAGCCACCCCGCCACGGCATTGCTCGTGACAAGAAGCAGACTCGACACTTTTTATACTAGAAACGGGCACCCTGGGCCGGCCCACCAAGACCTACATTGTTTTTTCCTTTCGCACTTACCTAGCGTGCGTGTTGGGGCTCATTCGTTGCCCAGATTTCTTTACGTTTCATTTCCCTTACTTATTATGTTTTATTTTTTTTTCCGGTTTTGGTTTATTTTTAGGTTTTCTTTCTTATTTTTTTCATTCACTAGGTTGGTTTTTCTCCTGGAATTTTACATATTTACTGAACATTTGTTATGACGGGTTTTAGTATATGATGAACGGTGAACATGTTTTCAATGCCAATTTAATATTTTTGTAATATATGTTGAATTTTTTCTTAAGATATGATGACATTTTGCATAATGCGCGTGAAATTTTCGTAATTTATGGTGAACCTTTTCTTAATACACGATGAGTTTCAAGAATATTATGATTACACAATTTCTTAATTTATAGTGAACATTTTTAATACATTTATGAAATTTTCTTACAAACAATGAACACTTTTCTAATAATATGAACGTTGACCATATTTTCAATGCAAATTGAATATTTTTGTAATATATGTTGAAATATTTTCTTAAGATATGATGAAAAGTTTACTTAATGTACGGTGATTTTTTCTAATTTATTGTGAGCATTTTCTTAATACACGATGACTTTCAAGAGCATTATGGTGAACATTTTCTTAATACATGGTGAATTATTTGTATTTCAAGAAATGTTCAGCATGTGTTAAAATTTATTGTGTAAATCATTCTTGCATTCAAGAAACACATCGATTTTTTTAATAAAATTGAACAGTTTTAACGCATTTCGAGATTTATTATGATTACAAATTTATTTTTAATACATGTTGTCAACTTTTTAATTAACAGTGCATTTAAAAAATAAAATATATATGTATTAATATCATGAATAAAAAATATATATGGGCCGTGCCTGTGTTCTAGTCTGGTGCTTGACACTTAATAATACTAATATGTAATCGCAAATTATATGTGTATTAATATCATGATTAAAAAAACAGTAACCCAGCACGCAGCCTCGCTGGGCCAATCGCCGGCCCAACGTCCTGAGTATAAAAGAAATCTCGCCTCGTTTACAACGCCAGCGCTGCCGTGGCGGGGTGGCTAGCTCGTTGCGCTGCTGTACCGCAGGTCGCCGGTTCGAATCCTGCGCAGGATTCAATTTTTGTTCGTCTTATTTACTTGTTCAAACCGACGCAAATTTGTAAACGAGTCCGAATCCGTGGTGAAAATTACGAACGGAAAAAAAGGCTCTCACGTCTTATTTACTTGTTCAAACCGACGCAAATTTGTAAACGAGTCTGAATCCGTGGTGAAAATTACGAACGGAAAAAAAGCCTCTCGTGAGAGCCTTTTTCCCTGAAATAATTGGGCATTTACATGATTACGCACCTCTCGTGAGAGCCTTTTTTCCTGAAATAATTGGGCATTTACATGATTACGCACAAAGCAAGAGAGTTTTTTGCTTGTTCAAACCGACGCAAATTTGTAAACGAGTCCGAATCCGTGGTGAAAATTACGAACGGAAAAAAAGCCTCTCGTGAGAGCTTTTTTCCCTGAAATAATTGGGCATTTACATGATTACGCACAAAGCAAGAGAGTTTTTTGCAAAAAACTTGCCACGTCAGCACCCGACAGGCGGGCCCAAGCAGTCAGTTTCTCTGTCAATACGTATAAACAGCAGTTTTAGCGTCTTTTGCAACGCCTCGCCCCAAAGTTGGCACTGACACGTAAAAATTACCAATCTTGATATCAATCTGCTTCCAATGCCCCAATTATGGTACTTCTATGCAATTTACTCTGTCTGTCTCCAGTCGGTGTTGTCTCCTACAGTGAGACCTCGCAAGCTTGTGCTTCGTTGGCACCGCCCTTAGGTGAAGGAGCTTGTACACGCCGGACCGGGCGGTGCGTCCGAAGGCGATGTATTTTAACATGTAATATTCCATAACCGGCTGTTTCGGCAAACTCGTCAGGGTCACCCCGGTGGCCAGGTCCACGGCGGCGTGGGTGACTGAGTTCCTCTTGCGGAAGGTGATGTAGGCAAGGCCGTCGAGGCTCGCGTGGAACCACCACGCTCCAGGTAAGCTCAGCACTCTCACGAGTGTGCCGTCCGTGTCCATCAGCTGCAGGCACCTAGGGTGCACGGAGTGGTCGGTCATGGCGACGAGAAGCAGCTCGGCGCGGGATCTGTGCGCGGCGACGAAGGCCGGGTTGGAGATGAGGTCGAGCCACTTCTTGGACACGCATCGGCACCGGCCTAGGGACTTGGTCGGCAGCCAGGAGAGGATCTCGAAGATGACGGCCGCTGGTGGCGAGACAGTAGATGTTCTGGTTGCGGCGGCGGCTGAACGGAGATCACGGCATCGCCGTTTACGTGATGGCAACACCATGGCAACGCGCTGAGAGGTTCGACCAGGAATATATATATCCGACCGCGTAGCGACGTTCTCGGTTTGCTCCCTTTGATCGATCTGAGATTTGGTGAAGGCTGGACGGTCTCCTATGTATAGTACCAAACGTACCATGGAGATATGTAGATGGATTTGGGTTGCATCTGCCACATGTAAAATAGGGTCTAGCATATTGTACATGTACACATATTTGTATACGTATGTAACTGTATCATGATCATTTATACAAAGAGACGTGAGGCGGGATGTTAGCCATCCACGCAAAACCCTAAACCTACCTCTTCAACTTGGTATCAGATAGCCACAGGGCCACCGCGCGAACCCTACGCCGCCGCCCGATCCATCCGCCGCCGCCGCCCTTCCCGCTGCCGCCGCCGTGAGTTTCCTTCTCCGCCGCCACGCGCCGTCCTTCTCCGCGCCGCCGCGATGTCGTCCGCCGCCCTTTCGCTCTCCAACAGCGTCGACACCATCACCTCGCCCGCGGCTGCCATCGTTCCCGCCGCCCTCGCCATTCCGGCGATCTCCGTCCGCCTCGGCCGCCACAACTTCATGCTGTGGGGAGGAATCGCCGGCACCGTCTTACCCGGAGCCAACCTCCATGGCTACTTGGACGGCACCACGGCGGCACCCGACAAGACCATCGCCGTCGGGACTGGCGACGCCGCGACGACCGCCGCTTATCCGGCGTACCATCATTGGTGGACTCAGGATCAGAAGGTCAAGGGCCTCCTTCTTACCTCCATGGAGGAGGACATCGCCTGTCAGCTCATCAGCTGCGAGACGGCGCAGGCGGTATGGACAGCCGTCGGTGCCATCTACGGCGCGCGGAGTCGCGCCAACGTCCGTCACATCCGGTGTCAACTCCAGACGCTGCTGAAGGAGGAGATGTCCGCGGCTGAGTACATGCATAAGATGAAGGCCCTCGTCGACACCATGGCTGCCGCCGGCTCTCCGATTCGTGATGATGAGCTCATTGATCACATCCTCACCGGACTCGGCTCCGCCAACAACTCCATCGCCGCCTCCCTGGGTGTGAGTAACGCACCTATGCCCTACTCCAGCTTCTATTCGCTCGTCTTGTCGTTTGAAGCGTTGTAGGCTGAGCAGAGTGCGTCGGAGGGGTGGAATCCCTTCGCCAATGATGTGACTCGCTCAGGCCCCTACGGCCAAGGCGGACGTGCTCCCTATTCGGAGCCCTACCCCTCCCAGGGTGGGGGTCGCTCGGCCGATGGCACCGGCCAGACCGGGCACGGCCGCCAAGGCGGCAACGACGGCCCCAATGGTCACCGCGATCGCAACCCCTCCTACGCCGGCAATGGTCAGCAAAGTGGCCGGGGTAACGGCGGCAACACCGGCGGTGGTGGCCGTCGCAACAATCGCTGGCGCCCCCAGTGTCAAATTTTCGAAAACTGGGGGCATGAGGCCGATGATTGTCGCAAACGCTATGACCAGGACCACAACACTCGCTCCGCCAACTCGGCCTCCACCAACACCGTCGACTATCCTTGGGTACTGGACACCGGGGCTACGGATCACCTGACGAGTGATCTGGAACGCCTCCAGGTTCACGAGCGATATGTTGGCAAGGACTAGGTTCAGGTGGCCAATGGTGCAGGGTTTGTCTATTTCACACATTGGTCATTCCCGTTTACCCGGTTCAACTCTTAAACTGCGCAACATCCTTCATATTCCACATATCAGAGAGCATCTCCTTTCTGTCTACCGTCTTGTTTGTGATAATGACGTGTTTTTTGAGTTTCACCGTCGTCTTTTCTTTGTTAAGGACAAAGCAACCAGGCGCGTCATTCTTCAAGGTAGAAGTCGCGCTTGCGCTGGGGTCTACTCAATTCCCTTTGCTCGTGCATCGTCCTCGTCATCTCGCCATGCTTCATCCAGTGTCCATGTTTCGTCGTCGCAATGGCATCACCCTACCAATAATGTGGTCACCTCCATTGTTCGGAGCCATGACCTTCCTTGTTCTAGTTCAAATAATTCACCATTAGTGTGATGCATGTCAGCGTGCTAAGAGTCATCAACTACCGTATTCTATGTCTTATCATGTCACTACTGTACCTCTTGAATTAATTCATTCAGATATTTGGGGTCCCGCTATTGCGTCTTCGGGGGGGGGGGGGGGGTACAAGTATTATGTTAGTTTTGTTGATGACTACACGCGCTTCACTTGGATTTATTTTCTTAAACATAAGTCTGATGTTGAGCAAGTCTTTTATAACTTTCAGGCTCACGTAGAACACCTTTTGGATTGCAAAATCAAGGCCGTTCAGTCTGACTGTGGTGGTGAATACCACAAGCTTTATTGCTACTTTCAACGCACGGGCATCTCCCGCCGTGTGTCGTGTGCACATACGTCTCAGCAGAACGGTATTGCCGAGCGCAAAACACTATCACTTGGTCGAGACCGGCCTCGCCTTACTGGCGCATTCGTCTCTCCCACTCCGGTTTTGGGATGGGGCTTTTCTTACGGCATGTTATCTCATCAACCGTATGCCCACTTCGGTTCTCAACAAGGACACGCCTCTGTTCCATCTATTTCATGTTCAGCCCAATTATTCCTCTCTTAGGATTTTTTTGTGTGCTTGCTTGCCTAGCCTCCGCAAGTATAATGCTCACAAGCTGGAGTTCCGCTCCAAGATGTGTGTTTTCCTTGGTTATAGTCCTCTACATAAGGGCTATAAGTGTCTTGATCGCACCTCGGGTAGGATCTACATTTCTCGTGATGTTTTCGACGAGTCAGTTTTCCCTTACTCCAGCCTGGGTGTCTCGGTTGATATTGTTTCTATTGAGCACGCCCTCACTTTTCATCTAATGAACCGGTTTCGGATGTCCATGTGCGGAAATACAACCTGTCATATTTGTCACCTGACTTGTTTTCTGCAGATGCTGCTCTAATTTCTTCCCAAGAAACCGTCGTCGCACCTGCATCCGCGGCGTGATTGACGTGCATGGCCCCGACGTGCATGCCACGTCTCCCGATGCTGCCTCGTCGGCCTCGCCCGTTGGCGCGTCTACGACCCCGTCGGCCTCGCTCGCTGGCATGACCGCCGGCCGACTGCCCATCGGCCTCGCCCGCTGGCACGACCGCGGGCCCGACTGGGTCGCCCGCTGTTGGGGAACGTTGCACAAAATAAAAATTTTCCTACGGTTTCACCAAGATCTATCTATGAGTTCATCTAGCAACAAGTGATTGGAGTGCATCTACATACCTTTGTAGATCGCGAGCAGAAGCGTTCAAGAGAACGGGGTTGAGGGAGTCGTACTCGTCGTGATCCAAATCACCGATGACCGAGTGCAGAACGGACGGCACCTCCGTGTTCAACACACGTACGGAGCAGAGACGTCTCCCACGCCTTGATCCAGCAAGGTGGAGGGAGAGGTTGAGGAAGAAAGCTCCAGTAGCAGCACGACGGCGTGGTGGTGGTGGAGAGGCAATACTCCGGCAGGGCTTCGCCAAGCTCTAATCGAAGGAGGAGAGGTGTTGGGGAGGGAGGGCTGCGCCTTGGATTGTGTGTGCAGCCCTCCCCTCGCCCCTTTATTTATAGGGGAAGGGGGAAAGGGGCCTAGATGAGATCTAGAGGTGGGGGGCAGGAGGGGCTTGCCCCAAGCAAGGGGGGCGCCCACTAGGGTTTCCCCCAACCCTAGGCGCATGGGCCCAAGGGGGATGCGCCCAGCCTCCAGGCTGGTTCCCTGCCCACCACGGCCCATGAGGCCCTCCGAGAGAGGTGGCTCCTCCGGTGGACCCCGAACCCCTCCGTGGCCTCTGACAATACCAATATGCTCCCAACCTTTCCGTGACCGTATGACAACTTCCCATATATAAATCTTCACCTCCGACCATTCCGAACTCATCGTGATGTCCGGACCTTATCCGGACTCAACAACATTCGTAATCACATACAAGTCTTCCTAATAACCCTAGCATCACCGAACCTTATGTGTAGACCCCACGGGTTCGGGAGACACGAGACATGACCGAGACGGCTCTCCGGTCAATAACCAACAGCGGATCTGGATACCCATGTTGGCTCTACATGCTCCTCGATGATCTCATCGGATGAACCACGATGTCGAGGATTCAAGCAACCCAGATACAATTCCCTTTGTCAATCGGTACATTACTTGCCCGAGATTCGATCATCGGTATCCCAATACCTCGTTCAATCTCGTTACCGGCAAGTCACTTTACTCGTACCGTAATGCATGATCCCGTGAGCAGACACTTGGTCACTTTGAGCTCATTATGATGATGCATTACCGAGTGGACCCAGAGATACCTCTCCGTCATACGGAGTGAAATATCCCAGTCTCGATCCGTGTCAACCCAACAGACACTTTCGGAGATACCCGTAGTATACCTTTATAGTCACCCAGTTACGCTGTGACGTTTGGTACACCCAAAGCACTCCTACGGTATCCGGGAGTTACACGATCTCATGGTCTAAGGAAGGATCTTGACATTGGAAAAGCTCTAGCAAACGAACTACACGATCTTGTGCTATGCTTAGGATTGGGTCTTGTCCATCACATCATTCTCCTAATGATGTGATCTCGTTATCAACGACATCCAATGTCCATAGTCAGGAAACCATGACTATCTGTTGATCAACGAGCTAGTCAACTAGAGGCTCACTAGGGACATGTTGTGTTCTAAGTATTCACACGTGTATTACGATTTCCGGATAATACAATTATAGCATGAATAAAAGACAATTATCATGAACAAGGAAATATAATAATAATCCTTTTATTATTTCCTCTAGGGCATATTTCCAACAGTCTCGCACTTGCACTAGAGTCAAGAATCTAGTTATATTGTGATGAATCGAACACGCATAGAGTTCTGGTGTTGATCATGTTTTGCTCGCGGAAGAGTTTTAGTCAACGGATCTGCGACATTTAGATCCGTATGCACTTTGCAAATTTCTATGTCTCCATCTTGAACATTTTCACGAATGGAGTTGAAGCGACGCTTGATGTGCCTGGTCTTTTTGTGAAACCTGGGCTCCTTGGCAAGTGCAATAGCTCCAGTGTTGTCACAGAAGAGTTTGATCGGCCCCGACGCATTGGGTATGACTCCTAGGTCGGTGATGAACTTCTTCACCCAAATTGCTTCATGTGCTGCCTCCGAGGCTGCCATGTACTCCGCTTCACATGTAGATCCCGCCACGACGCTCTGCTTGCAGCTGCACCAGCTTGCTGCTCCACCATTCAACATATACACGTATCTGGTTTGTGACTTAGAGTCATCCAGATCTGTGTCGAAGCTAGCGTCGAGGTAACCCTTTAAGATGAGCTCTTCGTCACCTCCATAAACGAGAAACATATCCTTAGTCCTTTTCAGGTACTTCAGGATATTCTTGACCGTTGTCCAGTGTTCCTTGCCGGGATTACTTTGGTACCTTCCTACCAAACTTACGGCAAGGTTTACATCAGGTCCGTACACAGCATGGCATACATAATAGATCCTATGGCTGAGGCATAGGGATGACACTCATCTCTTCTATATCTTCTGCCGTGGTCGGACATTGAGCTGAGCTCAATTTCACACCTTGCAACATGTGCAAGAACCCTTCTTAGACTGATCCATATTGAACTTCTTCAATATCTTATCAAGGTATGTGCTTTGTGAAAGACCTATGAGGCGCCTCGATCTATCTCTATAGATCTTGATGCCTAATATATAAGCAGCTTCTCCAAGGTCCTTCATTGAAAACTCTTATTCAAGTAGGCCTTAATGTTGTCCAAAGTTCTATATCATTTCCCATCAAAAGTATGTCATCTACATATAATATGAGAAATGCTACTGAGCTCCCACTCACTTTCTTGTAAACACAGGCTTCTCCATAAGTCTACATAAACCCAAACGCTTTGATCATCTCATCAAAGCTTAATGTTCCAACTCCGAGATGCTTGCACCAGCCCATAAATGGATCTTTGGAGCTTGCATACCTTGTTAGCATTCTTAGGGTCGATAAAACCTTCCGCTGCATCATATACAGTTCTTCCTTAAGATAACCGTTAAGGAATGCATTTTGACGTCCATTTGCCATATCTCATAATCATAGTATGCGCAATTGCTAACATGATTCAGACGGACTTCAGCTTCGCCACGGAGAGAAAGTCTCATCGTAGTCAACCCTTGAACTTGCCGATAACCCTTAGCGACAAGTTGAGCTTTATAGATGGTAACATTACCATCCGCGTCCGTCTTCTTCTTAAAGATCCATTTGTTTTCTATCGCGCACGATCATCGGGCAAGTCTGTCAAAGTCCATACTTTGTTTTCATACATGGATCCTATCTTGGATTGCATGGCTTCAAGCCATTTGTTGGAATCTGCGCCGCCATCGCTTCTTCATAGTTCAAGGTTCACCGTTGTCCAACAACATGATTTCCGGACAGGGTTGCCATACCACTCTGGTGTGGAACGTGTCCTTGTGGACCTCATGGTTCAAGAGCAACTTGATCCAAGTACCTTGATCATCATCATTAATTTCCTCTTCGCCGGTGTAGGCACCACAGAACATTTTCCTGAGCTGTACTAATTTCCGGTTCAAGAGGTAGTACTTCATCGAGTTCTACTTTCCTCCCACTTACTCCTTTCGAGAGAAACTTTTTCCGTAAAGGATCCGCTCTTGGCAACAAAGATCTTGCCTTCGGATCTAAGGTAGAAGGTATACCCAATTGTTTCCTTAGGGTATCCTATGAAGACGCTTTTTCCGACTTGGGTTCGAGCTTTTCAGTTGAAGTTTCTTGACATAAGCATCGCATCCCCAAACTTTTAGAAACGACAGCTTAGGTTTCTTCCCAAACCATAATTCATACGGTGTCGCCTCAACGGATTTAGACGGTGCCCTATTTAAAGTGAATGTATCTGTCTCTAGAGCGTATCCCCAAAATGATAGCGTAAATCGGTAAGAGACATCATAGATCGCACTATATCCAATAGAGTGCGACACGACGCTCGACACACCGTTACGCTGGGGTGTTCGAGGCGGCGTGAGTTGTGAAACGATTCCACATTTCCTTAAGTGCGTACCAAATTCGTGACTTAAATATTCTCCTCCACGATCTGATCGTTAGAATTTTATCTTTCTGTCACGTTGATTCTCTACTTCATTCTGAAATTCCTTGAACTTTTCAAAGGTCTCAGACTTGTGTTTCATCAAGTAGACATACCCATATCTACTTAAGTCATCAGTGAGAGTGAGAACATAACGATATCCTCCATGAGCCTCAACGCCATTGGACCGCATACATCAAGATGTATGATTTCCAATAAGTTGGTTGCTCGCCCATTGTTCCGAGAACGGGTCTTGGTCATTTTGCCCATGAGGCAAGGTTCGCACGTGTCAAATGATTCATAATTGAGAGACTCTAAAAGTCCATCAGCATGGAGCTTCTTCATGCGCTTGACACCAATGTGACCATAGGCGGCAGTGCCACAAGTATGTGGGACTATCGTTATCAACTTTACATCTTTTGGTATTCACACTATGAATATGTGTAACATTACGCTCGAGATTCATTAAGAATAAACCATTGACCATCGGGCATGACCATAAAACATATCTCTCATATAAATAGAACAACCATTATTCTCGGATTTAAATGAGTAGCCATCTCAGATTAAACGAGATCTAGATACAATGTTCATGCTCAAACTTGGCACTAAATAACAATTATTGAGGTTTAAAACTAATCCGTGGGTAAATGTAGAGGTAGCGTCGAATGGCGATCACATCGACCTTGGAACCATTCCCGCGCAAGATCGTCACCTTGTCCTTCGCCAGCCTCCGCTTATTCCACAGCTCCCGCTGTGAGTTACAAATATGAGCAACGACACCGGTATCAAATACCCAGGAGTTACTATGAGTACTGGTAAGGTACACATCAATTACATGTATATCACATATACCATTAGTGTTGCCGGCCTTCTTGTCCGCTAAGTATTTGGGGCAGTTCCGCTTCAAAGGACCCTTCCTTTGCAATAAAAGCACTCAGCCTCGTGCTTGGGTCCATTCTTTGACTTCTTCCGGCAATCGGCTTATCGGGCGCGGCAACCTCCTTGCCGTCCTTCTTGAAGTTCTTCTTACCCTTGCCTTTCTTGAACTTGGTGGTTTTATTGACCATCAACACTTGATGTTCCTTTTGATTTCTACCATCGCTGACTTCAGCATTGAAAATACTTCAGAATAGTTTTCACCAACCCCTGCATATTGTAGTTCATCACAAAGCTCTTGTAGCTCGGTGGGAGCGATCAAGGATTCTGTCAATGACCGCCTCGTCCGGGAGGTTAATATTCAATCGGGAAGCGGTTGTGCAACCTGCACATTTTGAGTATGTGCTCACCGACAGTAACTATTTTCCTCCATCTTACAACTATAGAACTTGTCGGAGACTTCATATCTCTCGACCCGGCGTGAGCTTGGAAAACCATTTTCAGGTCCTCGAACATCTCATATGCTCCGTGTTGCTCAAAACGCTTTTGGAGCCCCGGTTCTAAGTGTAAAGCATGCCGACCGAACGAGGGAGTAATCATTAGCACATGACTGCCAAGCCGCTCATAACGTTTTGGTTCTCTCGATGGGTGTTTCACCTAGCGGTCCTTCTAGGACATATGCTTTCTTGGCAGCTATGGGGATGATCTCACGTTCCGACCCAGTCCGATAGTTGCTGCCATCATCTTTCAGCTTGGTTTTCTAGGAACGCTGAAGTTCATGTTGACATGAGCGCTGGCCATTTGATCTACAAGACATTTATGCAAAGGTTTTAGACTAAGTTCATGATAATTAAGTTCATCTAATCAAATTATTTAATGAACTCCCACTCAGATTTGACATCCTCTAGTCATCTAAGTGTTACATGATCCGAGTCGACTAGGCCGTGGTCCGATCATCACGTGAGACGGACTAGTCATCATCGGTGAACATCTCCATGTTGATCGTATCTTCCATACGACTCATGTTCGACCTTTCGGTCTCGTGTTCGAGGCCATGTCTGTACATGCTAGGCTCGCAAGTTAACCTAAGTGTTTTGCATGTGTAAAACTGTCTTACACCGTTGTATGTGAACGAGGAATCTATCACACCCGATCATCACGTGGTGCTTCAAACGATTTAACTTTAGCAACGCGCACAGTTAGGGGAACACTTTCTTGAAATTATTATGAGGATCATCTTATTTACTACCGTCGTTCTAAGTAAACAAGATGCAAAAACATGATAACATCACATGCAATCAAATAATAGTGACATGATATGGCCAATATCATGTAGCTCCTTTGATCTCCATTTTGGGGCTCCATGATCATCTTGTCACCGGCATGACACCATGATCTCCATCATCATGATCTCCATCATCGTGTTTCCATGAAGTTGCTCGCCAACTATTACTTCTACTACTATAGCTAACGGTTTAGCAATAAAGTAAAGTAATTACATGGCGTTGAATCAATGACACGCAGGTCATACAATAATTAAGACAACTCCTATGGCTCCTGCCGGTTGTCATACTCATCGACATGCAAGTCATGATTCCTATTACAAGAACATGATCTCATACATCACAATATATCATTCATCATTCATCACAACTTTTGGCCATATCACATCACGAGGCAATTGCTGCAAAACAAGTTAGACGCCCTCTAATTGTTGTTGCATCTTTACGTGGCTGCAATAGGGTTCTAGCAAGAACGTTTTCTTACCTACGAAAAAGCCACAACGTGATTTGTCAACTTCTATTTACCCTTCATAAGAACCCTTTTCATCGAATCCGCCCAACTAAAGTGGGAGAGACAGACACCGCTAGCCACCTTATGCAACTAGTGCATGTCACCGGTGGAACCTGTCTCACGTAAGCGCACGTAAGGTCGGTCCGGGCCGCTTCATCCCACAATACCGCTGAAGCAAAATAAGACTAGTAGCGGCAAGAAAGTTGACAACATCTACGCCCACAACAAATTGTGTTATACTCGTACAAGAGAACTACGATAGACCTAGCTCATGATGCCACTGTTGGGGAACGCGTAGAAAATAAAATTTTCCTACGGTTTCACCAAGATCTATCTATGAGTTCATCTAGCAACGAGTGATTGGAGTGCATCTACATACCTTTGTAGATCGCGAGCGGAAGTGTTCAAGAGAACGGGGTTGAGGGAGTCGTACTCGTCGTGATCCAAATCATCGATGACCGAGTGCCGAACGGACGGCACCTCCGCGTTCAACACACGTACGGAGCAGAGACGTCTCCCGCGCCTTGATCCAGCAAGGTGGAGGGAGAGGTTGAGGAAGAAAGCTCCAGCAGTAGCACGAGGCGTGGTGGTGGTGGAGAGGCAGTACTCCGGCAGGGCTTCGCCAAGCTCTTATCGGAGGAGGAGAGGTGTTGGGGAGGGGAAGGGCTGCGCCTTGGATTGTGTGTGCAGCCCTCCCTGCCCCTCTATTTACAGGGAAGGGGAGGGGCCGCCCCTCTAGATGAGATCTAGAGCGGGGCAAGGGAGGGGGCTTGCCCCCAAGCAAGGGGGCGCCCCACTAGGTTTCCCCCAACCCTAGGCGCATGGGCCCAAGGGAGGGATGCGCCCAGCCTCCAGGGGCTGGTTCCTGCCCACTACGGCCTATGAGGCCCTCCGAGAGGTGGCCCTCCCGTGGACCTCAAACCCTCCGGTGGCCCCTGATAATACCGATATGCCCCAACCTTTTCGTGACCGTATGACAACTTCCCATATATAAATCTTCACCTCCGACCATTCCGAACTCCTCGTGACGCTCGGGATCTTATCCGGACTCAACAACATTCGATAATCACATACAAGTCTTCCTAATAACCCTAGCATCACCGAACCTTATGTGTAGACCCTACGGTTCGGAGACACGAGACATGACCGAGACGGCTCTCCGTCAATAACCAACAGCGGATCTGGATACCCATGTTGGCTCCTACATGCTCCTCGATGATCTCATCGGATGAACCACGATGTCGATTCAAGCAACCCCAGATACAATTCCCTTTATCAATTGGTATCGCATTTGCCCAAGATTCGATCGTCGGTATCCCAATACCTCGCTCAATCTTGTTACCGCAAGTCACTTTACTCGCATCAGTAATGCATGATCCCGTGACCGACACTTGGTCACTTTGAGCTCATTATGATGATGCATTACCGAGTGGGCCCAGAGATACCTCTCCGTCATACGGAGTGACAAATCCCAGTCTCGATCCGTGTCAACCCAACAGACACTTTCGGAGATACCCGTAGTATACGTTTATAGTCACCCAGTTACGTTGTAACGTTTGGTACACCCAAAGCACTCCTACGGTATCCAGGAGTTACACGATCTCATGGTCTAAGTAAAGATACTTGACATTGGAAAAGCTCTAGCAAACGAACTACACGATCTTGTGCTATGCTTAGGATTGGGTCTTGTCCATCACATCATTCTCCTAATGATGTGATCTCGTTATCAACGACATCCAATGTCCATAGTCAGGAAACCATGACTATCTGTTGATCAACGAGCTAGTCAACTAGAGGCTCACTAGGGACATGTTGTGGTCTAAGTATTCACACGTGTATTACGATTTCCCGATAATATAATTATAGCATGAATAAAAGATAATTGTCATGAAAAAGGAAATATAATAATAATCCTTTTATTATTGCCTCTAGGGCATATTTCCAACACCCGCTGCGTCCTCTGTCTCGGCTGGGTCGGCCCAGCCCGCCTCGCCGCCAAGGCCGGGCGTCATTGGTCGCCACCCAGGCCCCCGGCTGTTGTTCCTGCCCGCCCCTCGTCGCCTGGTTTGGCCCAGCCCGCTGCGTCTCCCCGGCCCGTGTCGCCTGTTGCTGAAAATGGTTCAGCCGCGACACCACTGGTCGGGTCTCTGTCGTTGCCACCACCATCTATCGATGATGCAGCTCCCGGGCACACTATGGTCACTCGTCACCGCGATCATACGCGTAAGGCCAAGACATACACGGATGGCACGGAGCGGTACGACACTCGTCGGCGTGCATTCTTCGCCGCACACACTTCTCATCGTGATGCTCTTGGTGAACCGGCTTGGCGTGCCGCCATGTTTGTGGAATTTGCTGCCCTTTGTCACACGAACACATGGGTGTTGGTGCCTCGGCCTCCTGGTGTTAATGTTGTGAGCTGCAAGTGGATCTTTAAGACCAAGCATCGTCCGGATGGTTCTGTTGACAAGCACAAAGCTCGTCTTGTTTCTCGTGGTTTTACTCAACAGCAAGGGATTGACTATGGAGATACTTTCGGCCCCGTGGTGAAGCCTGCCACGGTTCGTCTGGTCCTCTCTCTCGCCGTCTCCTGCGGGTGGAGTCTTCGATAGATTGATGTGAGTAATGCTTTTCTCCACGGGTTTTTGGCCAAAGATGTCTACATGCAGCAGCCCCCTGGTTTTGAGGATGCGCGTTATCCCTCACATGTCTGCAAACTCCAGCGGTCAATCTACGGGCTCAAACAGTCGCCGCGTGCCTGGTATGCTCAGTTGAGTCAGCGGCTCTCACAGCTTGGCTTTGTTCCCTCCAAGGCAGACGCGCCCTTGTTCATCTTTTCACACAGCGCTATTCAGATATACATGCTGGTGTATGTTGATGATATTGTGATTGCTGGTTCTACACCTACTGTGGTGGATCGCCTTGTGCAGGCCTTGTCTGCGAGTTTTCCCATCAAAGACTTGGGCCGGTTGGAGTACTTCCTTGGTTTGGAAGTGTCCTTTCATTCAGGGGGCATGACATTGACACAGAAGAAGAATGCACTTGATCTCCTTCATCGCGTCAACATGGAGAACTGCGAGGCCACTTCCACTCCACTTGCTACATCCGAGAGCCTTTTGCGTCACAATGTTACATTGCTGAGTACTGACGACTCTTTCAGGTATCGCAGTGTAGTTGGAGCACTTCAGTATTTGACACTCACTCGTCCAGATATCTCCTTTGCCGTGAACAAAGTGTGCCAGTTCCTGTCTCAGCCTATGGAGGTCCATTGGGAAGCAGTTAAGCGTATTCTGAGTTATGTCAAAGGTACACTAGACACGGGACTACGGATTCGTAAGTCCAGATTTACTGGAGTCAGTATATTCACCGATGCAGACTGGGCTGGCTGTGTTGATGACATGCGTTCTACTGGTGGCTTTGCTATATTTCTTGGACCCAATCTTATATATTGGAGTTCCAAGAAGCAACCTACAGTCTCGAGGTCTAGCACCGAGGCAGAGTATAAGGCATTGGCCAATGGCGCGGCTGAAGCCATTTGATAGACACAGCTCTCACAGTAACTTGGAGTCACACGCAGCGCACACCCATATTGTGGTGTGATAACTTAGGGGCAACTTACCTCGACGCTAATCCAGTGTTTCATGCTCGGACCAAACATATTGATATTGATTTCCATTTTGTGAGGGAACGAGTAGCTGTTGGTAAACTGGAAGTCACGTTTATCTCAACTGATGATCAACTAGCGGATGAATTAAACCCGCTACTCGACAGATGCTAGACCGCTTTAGAACCAATCTGAATCTTGTATGTAGTTCAGATTGAGGGGGCATGTAAAATATGGTCTAGCATATTGTACATGTACACGTATTTATATACGTATGTAATTGTATCATGATCACCTATATAAAGAGACGTGAGGCTGGATGTTAGCCACCCACGCAAAACCCTAAACCTACCTTCAACTCCACAATCGCATCGTATTGCATTGGAACTCTGTGAATAGAGTCTCCGTACAAATATTTTGCTGAGATTTCAGTTACAGTTGGGACGGCTGGCCACCCGGCCAGCAAAAAAGCCAGATATTTTTCTTTTCTTTCAATGACAGGTGCACCCCATAGGGCTCCACACATGATCATGACGTTACCAAGCGTCTCTGTTACATGCATGTGATATGGGTGCCACGTCAGTCTGACAAGTGGTCCCATCTGTCATAAACGCGCTCAACCGAGCCAAAGCCGTCGATTAGTATTTGTTGCAAAAAAAATTTACCGTAGATGTGGTGTTTTCTGGCAAGAAAATGCACGGTAGTGTTTTTTTTGCTAAACTAGCCTTCAATGTGGTGGTTTTGTGCAATTAACTCTAGTTTGGATGGCTGGTCACCCGACCAATGATCACCTGATATGCTCATTGTGTGATCTCACTCATTGCAACAAGATCCTTGTTGCAATTGCAACTGAATCCTTTTGCAAAAGCATCTTGCAACAAGTGCCTCGTTGTACAAACCAACCTGGGTTAAATGGTTAGGAGGACAGTTGTATCTCCAGCCCACCAGAGTTCAAGTCCTAGACTAGACATTGGTGCTCACATTTTCTTGGGTTTATTTCAGGCCTTCTGGCGATGTGCGTTCAGTGGGAGGTGATGTTTTCGTCGACTACGAAGGCGTCTGTGGCAACTTCATCAATCTCAAGATGATGTGCTGGCTCAATCTCTCAGAGGCGGCGCTCATAGGAGGGTGTGCGTGCATGCGTTCATTGAATGAGTGCATGCTCGTGTATGTGAGCAGCTTCGATGGTACTGTATTAAGAAAAACAAGTCCCTCATTGTACTTGCAATAGGATCTTTGTTGTGAAAAAAAACATCTCCAGCTAACGGTGTGTTCCTCGCATTTGCAACAACAGCAGTGTGGCAATTGCAATAGGACCCCCTTGCGATCTTTACACACCACCTGTGAGGAACTCACACGCATGTGTGCGCTCGGGTGTTCATCGCCGCTCCTGCTGGCGATCCACTAGATACCCACACTCGGTCTGCAACAGAGTCTGTGTTGCGATCTAAAGGGTGGCAACAACACCAACATTGCAAATCTAGCCACTGAGATAGGTGTCGTTGGACATCGCAACATCAAAGTTGATCGGGCGGTCACGTAGGTGGTCTATGTGCACATAGTAATCATTCCGGTGAGCCCATAATTATCCATTTTGTCCAGTGGCGGAGGTAGAGGGTGGACAGGGTGGGCCATGGCCCACCCTGGGATTTTTTGAATAGCTTTATAGCATAGGAAAAAATGTAAAAAAATATTAAGAAAAAATATTTTATATGAACAGTTCTATTGTTGGCCCACCCTGACCCATTGGGCTAGATCCGCTACTGATTTTGTCCATTAAAAAGTATTTCAATAGAATAAGGGAGAGGGTTGGCATCTAATCTATGACCGCGTGCAGGCTGCAATGGCCGATTTTGCTGACGAGGTTAGGCAGAGTGTTCATCATGTATGTGCATTTCCCGATAGCAAGGACTGTATTATATGCACCGGCTTAGACATGTCAACACTAGAAAATTTGCCTTCAACAAGTGTAATTTGTCGGGCCCATGGAAAAATGGGCCTTCGCCACCATGAGAAAACTACATGGTGAAGCAAACGCTTTGTTGAGTGCCATTTGAAAAACACTCGGCAAACACTAGGAATTCGGCGAATATGGTGCCACTACCAGAAAAACTGCGGTTGCCGACGGCCAAATCTATGCCGACGGCCCCCGTTGGCATCTGTGTACCTATGCCGACGGCCACGGAAAGGCCGTAGGCTTATAAATGCCGTCGGCATACATCAACTTATGCCGACGGGCCGCCGGCATAGACAAGGCCGCCGACCGCCGAGTTACGCTTTACGGGCCCGGCTTAAGATAGCTAAGGCCGCCGGCATACCCGCGGGCTCCACC